>VYZT01016176.1:120072-140781 GCA_013400735.1 Pomatostomus ruficeps
TCCGTGCCGTGCCCGTGGTGCGGGAGGCGCCGTGCCCGTGCCCCGGCGGAGACTCAGGATTTCCATGAAGCCCGGGCTTGCTGTAGCTCATGGAAGAGAGGATGGATGGAGGGATGTGGGGCGGGAGGGCGCTGGAAGGGATGATTCCTCACTGCTGGCTTTTCGCCTTCCCGGTCGGTCTCCGAGGAGCCCGCAGCTGTGCCGGTCCCGTCTCCAGCAGGTCCAGGAAGGCTGGCTCCCTGCTCCAGGGTGCCCCAGCCCCACCAGCAGCCCCCCAGCCCCGCTGCCCGCCCCTCCGCCCGTGTGGATGGCTGATGTTTGCGCATTCCTCTGAGGTCTTTCCCTCCTGCCGGCAGCTGGTTCCTCCCAGGGCTGCCTCTCCCGAGCCCGGGGCTGCTCAGAGCAGAGCGGGCAGACTCGAGGGTCCTGCTGTGTCCTGGGGAGGCTGGGTGAGGGTAGGAGCTGCAAGGAGCTGTGATGTGACCTGCCCTGGCATAGGGGGTGACAGCAGGACATGGGGACATCAGGTAGCCCGACCTGGAGCTGTCAGGGGAAGGGAAGTGCAGCCCCAGCCCCACAAAATGCTTTGTCCCTGCTGACACCGTGAGAGCCAGAGTGTCCTGTCTGCCCCTGCCTGGATGGGGGCACACAGGGGGTGACAGGGGTGGGCACTCTGCCTTCGGGCAGTGAGCTCCCAGCCACAGGAGGTTGTGGCTTTGGGAGTGACCGGGAGCCTGACAGGGAATCCAGATTCCCATGGTGACCCTGAGCTGCTTCCTGGTGCTTCTGGGACCAGTTCGTGGCACCCTGCTCCACTCCAGACCTCACCCCAGAGCTCTGACCCACGGCAGGTCCCCTCCTGAGCAGGGTGGGGGTGTCGGGGCTCCCCTGCTTCGTGCACATGAGCTCCCGGCACTCCGGGGCTGCCGGGAAGTGGGAAAAGTGGAGCAGGCCCATGCAGGCGGCCGGATTGCGAAAGGGCCAGCGCTGGGCTGTTCGTGATGGGGCCCTGGGGAGAAGGGGGGGATGGAGCCCTGAAGCCATGGGACTCACCAGACCTTCTCCTGCCCCGACTGCCGGGGACGTGACCCCCACGCTCTCAGGGATGTCCTGGCATGGGACATCAACAGTGAGTGACTGTGTCACCCCGTAACCTTCTCAACGAAAGATAAACAGAGTGAGCTTCCTCTGCCTTGTGCTGGCGGGTTTCCCAGGTCCTCGGACTCTTGTGCTGCTCTTCCCCAAGTGCTCCCAGTTGTCAGTGCCTGGGATGTTCCATGTCCCCGTGGGTGCATCCAAGGCTGCTGCTGAGCGAGCACATCCCTGAGGGGCCTCCGTGGCCTGGCCCTTCCCTGCTGCTGTGGCTTGGGATGTCACCCCTGTGCTGCAGGGATGCCCCGTGCTGATCAAACGCACGGACTTACCCGAGGACCTGCCTCACCAGGAGCTGCCCCTTCCCGGGGTCTGTTGGCCTCTGGAAGGGGCAGCCCCTGTGCGAGACGCTTGGGGGAGCAGAGCAATGGTGGGGACAGTGCCTGGCCATAAGGGCTGCAGGCCCTGTCAGGGTGACTCTGTCCTGGGGGACGTGGCAGCTCCTGTCACCCACTGGGACAAGCAGAGCTGGCATGGGAGCAGATTGAGCAGCACCATGGCTCCTGCTGCCACGTGGGGCTGTCCCCTGCCCTGAAGGGTCCACTGACCCGTGCCAGCCTCAGCAGCGCAGGGCCGAGGCTGAGGACCGGAGGGAGCCCCAGGATTTTGGCTCAGCAGGACCCTCGGACACCCCACCACCAGCGCTGCGGGCTGGGATGTGGCTCAGGGCCCCATGCACACCCGGCTGGGACATTCCTGAGGTTTCCTGGGCAGTGGCAAGAACCTGGGCTGCTTCCCGGCTCCCACGCCCAGCGCTCGCTCCAGCCAGCCCGTCCTCCAGAGCCCTTTGCCCTTGCAGTGGAGTTCTGCTGAGCGGCTGTGCCCTTGTGCTGGGGCAGCACATCCAGGGTGGCACAAGCACATCCAGAGTGGCACAAGGACACCCAGGGTGGCACAAACCCTGGTCCCAGAGGGGACTGTCCCTGGCTGGAGCTGACAGCAGAATGGTTGGGGTGCTGGGCTGAGCTCCCCATGCAGAGCAACAGGCAGGGCTGGAGCAAAGGCTGCCAGTGGAACGAGCAGTCGGGCAGCGGGAGAGGAGCAAACGCACGGCTTGTGCCTCAGAGAATGGAAAAAGTGATGTGGACAATGAGAGCCCTGTTAGCCTGACTGCCTGGGACACGGACACGGAGCGTGTTCCGACAGGGAGGTGGTACAGGAGCAGGGAAGGAGCTGTGCTGTGCTGCAGGGAGCTCACATGGCTGCCATCCCGGGCTGGGCACGGGGAGGGCTTTGGCCCACACAGATCTCAGCAGGGAAACTCTGAGGTGCGTGGCAAAGCTGAGGTGCCAGGGAGAGGAAGCACGGTGGGGATGAAGGATGCTGGAGCCTGAGCAGAGCTGAACCAGCACCCGGGAGCAGGGATTACAGAGCCTGGGGGTCACACTGCTGAGGCTCGCAGGGGAATTGATTTGCTGCACAAAGCCCAAGCACTTTCTCAGGTGCCGTGTTCTGGTTTTTGGTCCTATGTGCTTTGTTCCTCAATGCATGGATTTAAATTTTCCTTGTAGACTGCACGATGCTGCTTTATCAGGCTGTCACTGTTCCCAGCTCTGTTTCTCCCCATTTCTGTCCCTGCAGTCTGTACCAGGAGGGTACTTTTTTCCTCCTCCTGGCACAGTTTTGCTTTGAAAAGCATGTGATCCTCACCAAGAAGCCCACGGAGCGGTGACTTCCCCGTGTAACCACATTTTAGTTCCAGCAGGTGACCAGCTTTAATCCACTTAGCAGAAGGTGCACTGATTTTGTTGAGTGCTAATTATTCATTAAAAGGTGGTGCGAGATGAATCGAATGCCTTCCAGTCTCAACCTGTTATATCAGCACAGTTACTCCAATTAACAGGACCTGTGATCTCCTGAAAGGCCATTCCCGCTTCCTGACACGGGCTATTTCTGCTGAACCGTGGAGATTGGCATTAATTGTGCTGCTGTCCTTCAGGGTTGTACTTGACCCCATTGTGAAAGTGCCCAGTGCTGCAGCAGAGCATCCTGCTTGCTCGGGAGCGCTGGGGAAGCTCCAATCCTCGTGCACTCCCAGCTTTCCCTAAGGAAAAATGCTCCGAGGTGTGTTGCAGTTAGCACTGAAGGGCTGCCACCAACCCCAGGGCTCCCACCAGCTCTGTGGTGTCCCCTGTGCCCCAGTTGTGACGGAGGACAGAGCCAGACCCACGCTGCTGTGGTTGCTCTGAGGGAGGTGAGGTGCTTTATAGAATTATAGAATTTATAGAATTATAGGGTTGGAAAAGACCTCCAGGGTCATCGAGTCCCACCTGTGACCAATCCCCACCTTGTCAACCAGACCAGAGCACCGAGTGCCATGTCCAGTCACTCCCACCACTATATCTGGACCAGCAGTGCCGGTCCTTGTTACTCCTCACTCCCTTCCTGAGCATCTCTGCAGGCACCAGGCTCATCCTGAGGCTCTCCCAGCTCCCGGTGGCACCTCCAATGTGACGCGTGTCCTGTGGGGCTTGTGTTGGTGTGATGGGTGTGGAAAAGGGGCTGGGACCATCCTGGTTCATCCTTGCCTCGGCCCAGCAGGCGTTCCCAGAGGCTGGAGAGCAGAGCAGGTCCCTCATCATCTGCGAAAGGGAGCCAAGCAGGATTGGGGCTGATTCCTCTGTGAAAACCCTGCCCTGGAGGCTGGTGGGGAGGTGGAGCAGCCGTGCCAGCCCTCAGCTCTGCGTGGGGTTTGGATTTGTTTTCCTTCCTCTGTGGCACTGCAGCTAAATATGGGAATTTTAAATCACCCCGGGAAAGCTGAACCTTGATCTTTTTGACGTTTTCTAATGGCGAGCACGGTCTGTGTGAGTGCAGCAGGCAGGTTCTGTGCTCAGGAGGATGTGGAGTGCAGATATCCTACTGGGGCGCTGTCCTGAGGGTGTTTTTGGGGGAATGCTTTCCCACCGTGGATGAGACTGGTGGGGACAGTGGTGTGAGGCTGCAGTAGACAGGGAGGTGGGCAGGTGGCCGTGCTGGTGGTCGTGGGTGAGCATCGGTCAGAGCTTGTCAACACCACCCATGCAGAAATGCAGCTCCTGAGCTACAGGATCCATGGGAATAGCTCACAGAGAAGGGTTTTCACTATTGTTTGCCATGGGACCGGGGCAGGAATACCACATCTCCCTCAGGTATTCAGGGAGCCACAAATATTGTCGGAGGAATGGAGGAACGCGGCGCGGAGGAATGTGAATGCTCCGGCTGCCTCGTTCCTCATGGCAGGCAGGAGGAGCGTGGGCTGGAATCCCCCCAGCCAGCAGCCGTTCCCTGCTCCTGCTGGATCGAGCTCGTTGCCGGTCCAGCCGGGCTTTCCCTGTGCTCTGAGCCCATTCCAGCTCCCTCAGCTCTGGCAGCAGATCCCGCTCCTTCCATCCACCTCCTCGGGGGTGACGCACACCCCTGTGCCCGCCTGCCCTCACTGCCCTTTGGATGCGACCGGGCAGCATGGAGGGGACTCAGAAGGGGCTGTTGGCAGAGGAGAACAGGGGACAGGGACACTGGGCAGCCCGAGGGGTGCAGGGCCAGTGCAGGGACTGCCTGTGGGGCACCGGGCTGGCTCTGGCCAGGACAAGGCATGTGGCTGTGCTGGTGCTGGGCAGGGGGTTTAACCAGCACAGGGGGAGCTGGGTGGGGGTTCTGGGTGGGGGACTGGTGTTCCAGCACAGCCCCTCTGTGTCCCTGCAGGGCCACGCTGCCATGGGAGGCTGCAGCGCGAGGGCATGGCCAGAGCTGCTGGTGCTGCTGGGCAGCGCGTGGCTGTGGGTGGGCAGCGCCCAGCCCACCCTCCCGGGCCCCACACACAGCCCTGGCACCCAGCTGAGGTTCCGCCTGGCCGGGTACCCCCGCAAGCACAACGAGGGCCGCATCGAGGTCTTCTACAACGACGAGTGGGGCACCATCTGCGACGACGACTTCACGCTGGGCAATGCGCACGTGCTGTGCCGGCAGCTGGGCTTCGTGGCTGCCACCGGCTGGGCCCACAGCGCCAAGTACGGCAAAGGAGTCGGTAAGAGAGGCGTGGTGGGCACAGCATCCCCCTGGCACTGCCCCCCGGCACTGCCTGGGGTGGGGTGGGTGCCCTGGCAGGTCTGCAAGGGGAAAATCCTGTGTTTGCAGTGAGTGTGTGCGTGTAGGTGTGAGTGCACGTGTGGGAGCTTTCTGCCTGTCAGAGCAGCCCCTCGGGGAGGTGGAGATTCCCCATCTGCAGACCCCCACCCAGGGCTTTGCTCTTGGCACTTCACCAGCCTCAGCTTTGTGTGACAGCTCCTGCTGTGACCTGTGCAGTCCCTGTCCACGCTCCGTGGGCACCATCGGCGTTCCCAGGGCATGCTCGGCTCCCCCTCACCCTCGGGCTGTGTCTGGCAGGGCGGATCTGGCTGGACAACGTGAACTGTGCCGGCAGCGAGAGGAGCATCGGGGACTGCAAACACCGGGGCTGGGGGAACAGCGACTGCAGCCACGAGGAAGACGCAGGCGTCGTCTGCAAGGATGAACGCATCCCGGGCTTCAAGGACTCCAACGTCATCGAGGTGAGGAAGCTGCCAGCCAGGGTGGGCAGCTGGTGATGTCCAGGATCTCACAGAGCACCCTAGGTGTGGGGCAGTCTGGGAATTCTCCCTCGGGGTGCAGGAAAGCAGCACTGGCTTTCCCGGCTCCGCAGATCCATCTGGGGACCCAAGGGGACAAGGGGCACTGAGTACTCTGGGTGGGGTTCAGTCCTTGGATGCCCGGGGACATCGGATGTGGCCAGCAGGGATGCAGGACTGGCTGTCCCTGTGCCCCACCTGTGACTGGAGACCCCTGTCCTGCATCCTTGGAGAATCCTTGGGAGTGGGCTGGCAGGAGAAGGGGTGATGGGATGTGACATGAGCCAGGACTGACCTGATCCCCGCAGACCGAGCAGAGCCACGTGGAGGAGGTCCGGCTACGGCCAGTGGTGGCCGGGGGGCGGCGGCAGCTGCCGGTGACAGAGGGCATCGTGGAGGTCCGCTACAAGGATGGCTGGGCACAGATCTGCGACCAGGGCTGGGACAGCCACAACAGCCGCGTCATCTGTGGCATGATGGGCTTCCCGGCCGAGAAGAAGGTCAACAGGAACTTCTACAAGTGAGTGAGGCCAGCAGGGAGCCCACAGGGGTGGGGTGTGTGAGCAGAGCCAGGGGCACGGGGCTGGGGATGGTGCCAGGGGAGTGGGGTAGTGCTGGGGCGACAGCAGAGTCTGTGGCTCCTAAAATCATCCCCACCCTGCTGCTCGCCAATCCAAGCCCCAGCTGGCCACCTGGACACTCGCTAACCAAGCTGAGGGGCCGTGGGGTGGCTGGGGGACTGTGGCTGCCCCCCTGCATCACACACTACAGCAGAGGCTGCACCCAGAGGGCGGCTTTTGCTCCCTGGCAGCATCATTTTCCTCTGGTGTGGGGTTTCAGTCCCTATCCCAAGGGGAGATTTGCAGCTGAGCCGGTCAAGGATGCTCCAGCAGCACCTTGGCTTAAGCGAGGGGCACAGACACGCCGTGCCTGGCATTGTGCGTGCCCCGGGCAGGCAGCTCCAGTGTTGCTCCGCAGGCGGCTGAGGCGAGCAGCCAGGAAGAAGGGCCGCAGCCCGAGGCCAGGCAGCAGGTAAGGGGCCAGGGCGCCCCGTCTGCTGAGCTGTGGCAGAGCTGGGCTGTCCGGCCCTGCCGGTCACTGCTGTCAGAATGGATCCTGGCACCAATGGATCCAGATGGAGCAGACTGAGGGCCTGGGCTGTGCTGGCCCAGTAGGACAAACCCCACCCATGCCTGTGCGTGCTGGGGTCCCCATTCCCCACGAGAGACGATCTCTCTCCCAGGCCAGGCATGCTCCAGCCTCGTCCTGCACACCAGGCAGGAGTCCTGGCACCCTGGGCAGGGAGCAGGAGGCCTCGGAGTGGAGCCATCTCTCCTGGTGGATGGGGAGGGCTGTGGAAATGGGCTGCTTTCTGCAGGAAGCAGTAGTGGGGACGCTGGAAAGGCTGTGCACCCTCCATTCCCTGCAGGATGGGCTGGCGTGGGCACCGGAGCCCGTGCTCAGCGGTGCTGATGGGCACAGTGCGGCAGGTCCTGCTCCGAGTGCCACATCTGCTTGGGGTCTCTTGCATCCTCTGTCCTCTTGTTCTTGCTGCCTTTCTGCCAGGCCCAGGGAATGGCCTGGCTGCCTTTTCCTTCCATCCCTGAAGCCTGCTGCTGGATTTGTTGGTGGATACAATGAGCCAGAGCCCATCCTCTCCATGCTGTGGCATGGCACCTCTTTCCTGAGCCTGCTGCCACGATGCTCTGCCCCCAGCACGTGGCCCTGCCCCGGTCCCACCACCTTCCTGGTGCTGAATGTGCCCTACACCCACTGTGAGTTCGTTGTGACACTCCCGGGTCTGTGTCCCCAGCAGTCATCCTCGCCAGCTCCTGCAGCTGATGATGGGAATTCAGGCAGGGTCATCCCATGGGTTTCCTCAAGCCCCACCTACAGGTCCTGTTTGCTACAATGCGCTGTTTCCTGGCTGGTTTGGTGCTGGCTGCCCCTTTCCCGGCGAGCAGGTCCTTCCCCTGCAGCACTGGGGGAAATGCTTTGTGTCTCCATGAGGCTGCAGTCCTGTCCCTCTGCCCTGAGCAGGAACTGGCTCCTGAGACCCACACGCTGCATCGTAGGGGCTGATCAGTTTGGGGCTGCACAGCCACAGTCATATGTGGGGACAATATCCAGTCTGGAAGGGACCTCTGGGAGTCCTGGTCCAACTCCCTGTGTGGGGCAGAGCCAGCTGTGGGTTAACCCAGGACTTCATCCAGCTGGCTTTTGAAATCTTCCAAGGATGGAAATTCTGCATCCCCGTGGTGTCTGCTCCAGTATGGAACAGCCCTCGTGGGCAAAAGGTTTTCCTTTCCCTGAGCCTGAACCTTGTGTTGGCTGTCTCGCCTCTTTTCTCGTGTGCTCTTCCCTCCCTGCTGGAACAGCCGGGCTCCTCAGAGCTCCCACCTCAGCCCTCGCTGGAGCAGCCCCACACCCCCCCTCTCCTCCCACACCACTGTCCTGCTGCTCTCCCCACAGCTCATGGCACATATGTGACATCTTCTCATCCTGGGGACCCAGATCCAGGTGCAGGATCCAGATGTGGTTTCCTGAGCGTGCATGGGCACTGATGCCCTCTGGCTGTCTGAATCCCAGCCCCGTGCTGTGTCCTGGGGCTCGCGGGGCTGTGCAGGCTGACACCGACCTGTGCTGGCCTGCAGGGACAGTGGCCAGGCGTGGTTCTGCCTGGTCCCTGGGGCTGTCAGTCCCCTGCCCTCCTTTGGGCCACTCCTTGTGGGCTCCGGGATTTTGGCTCTGCTCAGCATATTCCTGCCCAAGGGAAGCCAAGCATTTGAGGATGTTGGGATTGCAGCTACACCTTGTGTGTGCTGAGCCCTGGGCAGCTTCGTCTCACAGCTCAGTCTGTGCCAGGGCTGCTCCCCTTGCTGGCAGCAGGTCCTTGCCAGCCTGCACTGTCCCACAGTGCCCCTTGGCCCCAGGGTGAGCACCCTGGGGCTTCCTGTGCCGCTTGCTTGGTGCTGCTTGCCGGATGTCCTGCTCCTTGGGGACAGTGGTGGCGTCCAGTGTCTGGATGAGGACACAGACACACCTCACCCACACCTGACCGATCAAATGGTGGCTGCTGGTGTTTGATCTGTTGCTGTGTGACAAGGCAGGGCAGGATGTGGCTGCATCCAGCAGTTTCCCGGTGGGATGCGTGCAGGAAACCGCATCATTGCTGCGGAGCGTGGCTGTGTCACCGCTGGTGGCAGATGATGCTGTTGCACCCCTGTGTGACACGAAGGGGATGCACATGAGTTTTCCTGGGGGGTCAAGGTGCCCCCAGTGAAGCCAGGGCAGGCTGTGCTCCCTGTGTCACCGCTGCAGGCAGAGGTGACAGCCCGAGGCTTGGGGCTCCGTGATGGTTGTTTTCTGTTTTCCAGGCTGGCCTCCAAATCTCAGCCTAAACAAAAGCGCAGGGAGGACGTAGGGCCCAAGAAGAGGTAAATGGCTCCAGTGGAGAGCCAGAGACAGGAGCCCCGTGCAGTCCCACCGGAGCTGTGCGTGTCCCCACATGTGTCCCCATGCTGCTGGGAATGTGGGACAGGCAGTCGGCGAGGGGTGGGCACCTGGCAGGCACCGTGTGTCACCCCGGGGACAGGGCAAGGGGCACAGCCAGCGCGTGCAGCCACAGGCAGGGTGGCTGGTGACACCTCTACTGCCACTGGCCACGCTGGCCATGGCTCAGGGCTCCTCTCCCCACACAGGCTCTTCACGGAGCGGCAGGAGCTCAACTACCGCCTGCACTCGGTGTCCTGCACGGGGACAGAGGTGCACCTGTCCATGTGCTCCTTCGAGTTCTACCGGGGCAACGCCTCGGCCGCCTGCGGGGCCGGCATGCCCGCCGTGGTCAGCTGTATGCCCGGGCCCCTCTTCGCCACTGGCAATGCCCACAAGAAGAAACAGCGGCAGCTGCAGCAGCAGCAGGGCCAGGTGAGCCCCGCGGGGAGGGGGACAAGTCCTGTGGTAGCCCACGGCCAGGCTCTGTCCCCTGGGCTGTGCAGGCGTGTGGGTTGCTGGGTGACCAGCTCCGGAGCAGGAGGTGGGGACGGTGTCCTGTCCCTGCACATCCCAGGAGTCGTGGCCAGCACTGCCTTGTGCCATTCCACGCTGTCCCACACCTGTCCCCGCTCCCGCAGCCCCGAATCCGGCTGAAGGGCGGTGCCAAGATTGGCGAGGGCCGCGTCGAGGTGCTCAAGAGCAGCGAGTGGGGCACCATCTGCGACGACCGCTGGAACCTGCAGTCGGCCAGCGTCGTGTGCCGTGAGCTGGGCTTCGGCAGCGCCAAGGAGGCCCTCACCGGGGCACGCATGGGGCAAGGTGAGCGTGCCAGGGCACAGGGGCCAGGAATGCCCTCCTGGAGCTGTGGATGGGGAACTTGTCTGAGCTTTCTTTGGCTGGAGTGTCCCAATGGGACCATGGCCACTCGACCACACTGCCCCAGGGAGCAGCTGTAGAGGCCTGCCGAGAAGAGAGGGCAGCCTTGGGGACAAGGTGGCCCTGGGTGTCACAGGACCCTGATTCCTGCTGTCCCCCGGCAGGGACGGGCCCCATCCACCTTAACGAGGTGCAGTGCCGGGGCACCGAGAAGTCCCTGTGGAACTGCCCCTTCAGGAACATCACGCAGGAGGACTGCAAGCACACGGAGGACGCGGCTGTTCGCTGCAACATCCCCTACATGGGCTACGAGAACCTGGTGGGCACCACAGGGGGCTGCTGGCTCCATGGGGCTCCCAGAGTGGGGTGCTGGGAAAGGCCCACGGGACCCATGGGACCCTCATTTTCCTGTGTACCTCACACATTTCCCCCTGCTCTGGGGCAAGGGCTGCCCTGGGAGCTCAGGGATTTTGTGGGTGGGAGTTCCTGTGAGGAATGGGGTGAAGAGGAGACTGTGGGGGGCTCTGGGTGCTCTGTGGGTGCTGCTCTATGAGGGGACGTGTGGGGCAGCTGCTCCCTGCTGCTTTTCCTGCTGCCAGCCCATGCCCACTGCCCAGCAGAAACACCAGAAAAAAAATCACTGTGGGCCAGCCAAGAGAGATTTTTTTTACCGGTGATGAAATGAGCAAACTGAACCGAATGTTCCTGTTTGCCCTGGCCCATCGTTTCATCCACTTTGAGCTTTTTTAAATGACCTTTAACTCTCTCACACCTGTCATTTCTGAAATGACGCCATTTCAAAATGAGCTGTTTTCCCTGCGCTGGTCAGACAACTCCCAAACTCAGGGGTGATTTCTTGTCCCCAAATCCATGAGTTTTGGCAATTTCCCTGCTGACTGAAGCTGTGCTTGGCTCTGCTCTGCTCCTGGCTTCCCCTTCCCCCTCGCTGTGCCGGGACATCAGCTGGGGACACTCCTGTGGTCCAGGAGGGAGCATTACCTGTGATGGCAATGACGCTGCCACTGCCTTTCTCTGCAGATTCGGCTGAGCGGGGGCTGGAGCCGCTTCGAGGGGCGGGTCGAGGTGGTGGTGGGGGCTGGCGACGGGGACCAGCCCCGCTGGGGTCTGGTCTGCGGCGAAGGCTGGGGTACGCTCGAGGCCATGGTGGCCTGTCGCCAGCTGGGTCTGGGATTCGCTAACCACGGCTTACAAGTAGGTGCCAGCACCAGCTTGACCAGGGCAGCAGCAGCCACCACCACCACTGCTCACGGCGCTGGGGACAGGGACAGACGGGGCTGGGGATGGGGCGGGAGGTGGCACAGTGCGGGGTGCTCGCTCACGGCCCCAGGGCTTCCCCGCAGATCCGCCTGGCCGGCGGGAGGACGGAGTTTGAGGGCCGCGTGGAGGTGAAGCGAGGCAGTAAGTGGGGCACGGTCTGCAGCGATGGCTGGACCACCAAGGAGGCCATGGTGGCCTGTCGGCAGCTCGGCCTGGGCTACTCCCTGCACGCGGTGACGGTAGGTGCCAGCGGGGAGGGCCCCGGTGACGCCCTGGTGAGCACAGGCACCGGCCGGCGCTTCCCGAATGACCACGGGGCTGCATGGGGACAGATGGGGACAGAGGGACATGGCCTCTCCATGCCACAGGACAGGACCCTTGTGGGCAGCAGTGGTGGGGGGCTGGCTGCAGCCTGGGCATGAGGAAGGGGTAATCCAGCCACCAGCCCTGCCACCCACCCTGCCTCGACCCCTCCCCAGGAGACGTGGTACTGGGACGCCAGCAACGTGACAGAGATGGTCATGAGCGGGGTGAAGTGCGCCGGCCACGAGATGTCCCTGAGCCACTGCCAGCACCACGGCGCCAGCCTGAGCTGCAGGAACACGGGCACGCGCTTCGCCGCGGGCGTCATCTGCTCCGAGAGTGAGCGGCCATGGGGGCTGCAGCCATGGGGGCTGTCTGGGGGTGAGGGTTCTGCAGGGAGGGGGTCTGTGGGCAGTGGGGTCTGGGCAGTGGGGTTTGCAGATGGACAGGCCGCAGAGTCAGCCAGTGCCCAGCCGATGGGGAGGGCACTCGTCCCCCTGGCTGGCTCTGCCCAGTCACCTCCACTCGCCCCATCCCTGCCGAGCGTGGGGCCTGTCCCTGAGCGGCTGCCTGTCCTCAGCCGCGTCCGACCTGCTGCTGCACGCGCCGCTGGTGCAGGAGACGGCGTACATCGAGGACCGGCCGCTGCACATGCTGTACTGCGCCGCCGAGGAGAACTGCCTGGCCAGCTCGGCCCGCCTGGCCAACTGGCCCTACGGACACCGCCGCCTGCTCCGCTTTTCCTCCCAGATCCACAACCGCGGCCGCGCCGACTTCCGCCCCAAGGCCGGCCGCCACTCCTGGGTCTGGCACGAGTGCCACCGGTGCGTGCATGGCACAGGCAGGGACGGGCATGTGGGCAGGGGACGGATGGGGCTGGGGGTCAGAGTGGGGAGAAGGTGATAGTGCTGCTGCATTGGGCTGGGTGAGGGTGACACTGGATAGGCACAATCTGCTGCCCAGGGTCCAATTTTGTCTGGTTTGGTTTCGTGTTGTCCCTAGGCAGGGACGGGGCTGCAGGCTGTGTCCTGTGGCTGAGCCCTCTGGGCCATGTGACTGGGGACACTTTTGTCCCCTCACAGTGCTGCAGCCTCAGAGCAGGGGCTGTGGGGACGTTCCTGGTGGTGAGGGGCTGGGCAGGTGGCAGGGGGCTGACACAGGGCAGTCTGCAGCAGGCGCTGGCTCCCTCCCACAGGCACTACCACAGCATGGACATCTTCACCCACTACGACATCCTGACCCCCAACGGCACCAAGGTGGCCGAGGGACACAAGGCCAGCTTCTGCCTGGAGGACACCGAGTGCGAGGAAGGTGGGTGACACAGGGCCCTGCAGCACTGTCCCTGCCCGTGTCCCCGTCATGGGGCCAGGCTGGGGGTCTCAGCAGGGACAAGCTGTGTCTCCTCCTGCCTGCAGACGTGGCCAAGCGGTACGAGTGTGCCAACTTTGGGGAGCAGGGCATCACCGTGGGCTGCTGGGACCTGTACCGGCACGACATTGACTGCCAGTGGATCGACATCACTGATGTCAAACCAGGCAACTACATCCTGCAGGTGCTGTACCTGAGCCTCCCACCCTCTGTCCCTGCATCCCAGCCCTCCACACATTTCAGCCACCCACCCCTCTCTCCCACACGGGCATGTGGTGCACAGGGACGGGGCCACCACACCACAGTGCCAGCTCCAGCTCCTCGGAGCCCTCCAGCATACCCACCACAGCTGGGGAGACACATCCTGGGCCCTCACTGTCAGTGCCCCACAGGTCGTGATCAACCCCAACTTCGAGGTGGCAGAAAGTGACTTCACCAACAACGCCATGAAGTGCAACTGCAAGTACGACGGGCACCGCATCTGGGTGCACAGCTGCCACATAGGTAACACATGGGGTGTGACACAGGGCAAGGGAGGAGGGCAGTGACAGAGCTGCAGGAAGCTGTGGGGATCAGGACGGGCTGGTGTGGCGGTGCTGAGGTCCTGGAGCAGCACTGGAGCCAGGAGCTGTTGCCCTCTGCCCGCAGGAGATGCGCTCAGCGAGGAGGCCAACAAGCGGTTTGAGCAGTACCCAGGCCAGCTCAACAACCAGATTTCATAGGGCCCCGGCCCTGGGGAGACGGGCATCTCCCTCCCTCACCCCGTACGGGCGGGAGGAAGCCGCTGGGGGACCGGCGGGGAGGCCTCATGTCCAGCGCTGCTGCCACCGTGTCCTGCCGGGGACTGCCCAGGACTCGCCACCGGCTGCCCTTCTGCACCTCGGGGGGGCTGGTGTTAGAGGCACCCACACGTGCACCTCCCAGCCTGGGGCTGCCACCCCAACCACTGGCCAGAAGACCGTGCCCACATCCCCTGGGCTGCGGCACACGGGTACGGTCCGGGAGGTCCTGCCCCCCCCACNAACCACCACCCACACAGGGCCCTGGGCGCCCCTGGTCCCCTGGGGACGGTGCAGGTGTCCCTGCCCACAGCGCTGCCCAGGGGTGGCTCCTACCCCCATCTCTCGGTTGTAATTTTATTTCCTCTATAAAGTTGTAAGTTCTATTTCCCAATGGCTGCTGGCGCGTCTCTGGGTTGGGAGGAGGAGCCTGGCAGGAGCAGGTGGCACAGTTCATGCTGCAGCACTGGTCACCACACTCGGGCACAGTGCGGGAGCATCCCCTGGCTCCTGCAACCCCTCATTCACACAGCCCTGACCCCCCAGCAGCTGCCTGCACCCCCTCAGCCAGGGCTGGTCCTTGGGGAGAAGCCCAGGGGGGGTGAGAGGAAGGGACCAGCAGCATCCCCACGGCACCACATCGCACGGAACCGAGGAGCTGGGATGTGGTGAAGAGCTGGTTCCCCCACACCAGACCCAGAGCAAATATTATCCAGCAGAAATCCTGTCCTGGGGCTGTGACCCTCGAGGATTGGGGTCCACGGGGCTGTGACCCACAAGGACTGAGGTCTCACGGCAGAGAGGGGCTGCCTTGACCCGTTTGGGGTCACAGCCCGGCAGGGTCTGGTGCCGAGACGCTGGGCAGGGACATTCCGAGGTGACACAAGGACCGACGGAGGCACAGCCCAGCTCTCACCCCTTTTGCTGGGTGCTCTGACCCCACCAGCCCCTTCCCCATTCCGGGGACCCCGGGCGCTGCCCCCAGCCTGGGAGGAGGAGGAAGCAGAGGCTTGGCTGAGCCCTGGAACGCGCTGCGGTCAGCGCAGCCGGAGCAGCTATGCCAGACACGCCGCGATTTCCCCCGAGCCGGCGGCGCTGGCCGGGGCAGCGAATTCCTCCGGCGAGGCCGGGGCTGCTGAAAGGAAGCCTGTTCTCAGGGCAGAGCCGCCCCTCGCCACGGCACCCCCGAGGAACTGTGCTTCTTTCATCTCCCAAAAGCAACAGGCCGGGGCCGGGCAGCGCCCGACAGCCGCATTCCTCCGCTCCATCGCCGGCTTTTCCAGGAAGGCGAGGAACGGCCGGAGCTGCTCCTTCCTTCCCCGAAGGCCGCCAGCTGCAGAGCGCAGGGACGGCCCCAGCTGTCCCCAGGGGCCGCGTGTGTGTGTGGGAGCGGAGCTCCGGCACTGACAGCGAGCTGGGGGCGGGACACGCATAGCCCCGGCCCCCATCCTCAGCCCTGGAGATGCCGCCCCAGTCATCACAAGTCCAGCATGGACACCAATTTCAGCACGGCCTGGAAAGCTGCTGCATGGGAGGAGCTGTAAACACAGGGTTCAGCGCAGTTGCTGAGCTCCCAGTGGAAGCGAAGTGACCAGATGGACACGGCACGGCAGCACTGCTACACTCCAGGGAGGTGATGCTGGTCCCAGACCTGCTCTCGCCCAGAGGGGCCACACAATCCATGGCTCAGCAGCTGCCCACCTGGTACAGACAGCAAAGTCAGATGCCAGCCCATGTAGGTACCGCGAACGCCGAGACCCCTGGAGGCACAGCAAGATCCTCCCCAGCTGCAGGGTCTCAGGTGGAGACTGACAGGAGGAGCAGGGTCCCACACAGCCCGGCCTCCACCAGGCAGCTGCTGCTGCCATGGCAAGGAGGCGACACGGCCCTGGGGGCCTCTAGAAAAGCGCTTTATTGGAGTACAGAGGGGAACGGCCGCACCACGAGTCACCCAAGCACAGGCCCCTCTCCTGGCCCCTTCCAGCCCTGCACGAGCTCTCCGTCCCTGCCCGGCCAGCAGGGCCACATCTCAGTCCTGCCCTCGGCTCCGGGCCAGCGCCGAGTGGGTCTCTGCTACTCGGTGACCTCTGGGACAACGCTGACCAGCAGGGTATCATAGCCGCGCCGCACCAGCAGGGCCAGGCTCTGCTGCGTCCGCACCGCCTCGTACACATCCTCAGCACGCCGCGATGCCGTCCCGTTGATCTCCAGCACCACGTCCCCAGCCTTCAGCCCTGCCCTGCGGGGAGAACACGGACGAAGCACGCAGAGGGTGAGGCGGACACTCAGCGTTATCGTCCTCCAAGTGCAGCAGGAGCTGTGGCTCTACAGCCACACCGGTACCAGCGGGACACCCAGCCTGGGAAAAGGTCCCCAGGTAGTTTCTGCTGCAGATCCCAAGTTCTGCTGCTCTGGAGCAAAACACAACCCACAGCTCCTCCCTCACACGCCCCCGAGGCACAGGGCAGCACTTACTGGTGTGCCGGGGAGCCGATGATCACCTTGTGGATCAGCACGCCGTAGGAGACGTCAGGAAAGCTGGGGTCACGCAGCTTCAGCTCTGCCAAGATGCTGCAGAGTGAACACCAGCATCAGGGATGGAGCTGCAGGCAGAGCAGGGTTCCCACCTCGCTCCCTGCAGCTGCACAGGCTCAGAGAGCAGGCACAGAACTTCCTCTCCTGTGTCCCCGCACCCTGCTGAGCACGAGCCGCAGCTGCCAGCCCCAAACAGCCCCATCCTGCTGTCGAAATGAGAGAGGACGAGAATCCCAACGGCGCCAGGGAGAGCTGGAAACCCCCAGAGCAGCTGCCAGCTGGAGCAGAGCTGTGGTGATGCACATCCTCACGTCACATCACCCTTCCTGGGGTCAGACCTGCCCCTCCCCTGCTGCGGTTTCACTTTTCTGCCCTGGGTGGGCAGGACACACAACACAAGCTGTGCCCCTCTTCCTGCCAGACACATCACCAGAGCTCTCCTCCCGGGCTTAGAGACTAAACAATCACAGTTCCTCCAACTTTCCCACAGATTTTTATATTTTCTAAACCAAATTTAAACTCTGCATCTCTCACAGCTCCTCTTTGGACTCTCCCCAACTGCTCCTCACCCATCTTGAACGAAATCCAGGAGTGGATGCAGCACTCCAGCTGGATCTCTCCAGGGTGACAGCATTCTTCCCTCAAACACTGCATCAGCTCAGATCCCTGCAGACCCACACACTCGATCTCTGCCCAGCTCTGCCCCCTGCTCAGCCAGCTCCCCACATGACACTGGTCCCTGCTGAGCTCTACTGTGCTGTCCCACAGCCCTGCCATCCCTTCCCAATTTCACACAGCAAAGGTGGGAAGGGATCTCTCCAGATCATCTCACCCAACCCCCAGCAGGCTCAGTCAGGGCAGGCTGCTCTGGACTGTGTCCAGTGGGGTTTTGAGGATCTCCAAGCAATGTGTGCCAGGCTCTGACCACCCTCCTCACAGTAAAAAAGGGATTTCTTGTGGACCCTCACCTGTCTCTGTGCCCACTGCCTCTTATCTGGCCCAGGCACCACAGACAGAACAACGGGGTCTGAGCCTGTGCCCAACACAGAGCTTCTCCTTCCTGTGCCAGGGAAAGGTTCCGGCCTTTCCACTGAGCGTGTTCAGAGCAGTCACCAGATTCCAGGGCGAGCAGTCCCTCGGTGGGAGCCCTTCCTGCTGGGCACAAACAAGCCTGGCAGTCAGGTGCTTTCCCTGGACCCAGCTCGGGGCTGTGCAGAAGCTGGACCCGCTTCCCAGGAGTCGTGTCTGAGGAATTTCACGCTGCTTCCTGACAGACCCGGTCCCGCAAGCGTGGTCAGGGAGGCTGGGCTGAGTTCCCACATCCCTGGGGTTCTGTCGAGTTACCAGCACCATCTGCTGGGCATCGGGAAACTCACCGGACCTTTAGGAGGGCAGAGCACAGCCACAAAAGGTGTTTGCACAACACCAGCCCCATGAGGCAGCCAAAGGTCCCTTAAATGTGGCTGCAAGAGCCAAAGAACCAGAGCAGGGGTTGTCCTTGAGCTCTCACCCAGAGGTGAGAGCACCGATCCTGCTTGCTGACACGGGCACTTCATGGAATCACAGAATTCTCTGGGTTGGAAAAGATCTTTAAGCACTGCCAAAGCCACCGCTGACCATGTCCCCAAGTGCCACATCCACATGGCTTTTAAATTCCCCCAGGGATGGGGCTCCACCGTTGCCCTGAGCAGCCTGTGCAAAGGCTGGACAGCCCTTTCCAAGAAGGAATTTTCCCAGTATCCAACCTGAACCTCCCCTGGCACAACCTGAGGCAGTTTCCTCTTATCCTGTCCCTTGTTCCCTGGGAGCAGAGCCCAACCCCCAGCTAGCTGCACCTTCCTGCCACAGAAATCACCTTTTTTGTCTGCTACAAGTATAGAAACGTGCGAGTTTCCAATTTACCCCCGAGCCACCCTGGAGTCTAACCACAACACAAGCACAAAGAAATCTGGGAGTGAAAGCTTAAGCTGTGGAGACAATCCTCCCAAAAACAGGCACCCTCAGTTGGTCGGGAAGATCCCATCACATCCCTGCCCCACCAGGACAGGCCTGTTGGCCCCTGAGCTCAGGACAGGTACCTGGGAGTGAGGGTCAGCATCATCACGCCGATGTACCGGCGCTTCGTCTCTGCATTGCCAAACCACGAGCCTGTGGAAAGAAAGGACGTGGAATGTCACAGCTGGAAAACACACACACACGCTCAGGACCGTGCTGGGCTGAGCCCCACAGCCCTCGGGGCAGGCAGCATCCAGATATTCCAAGTCTCTACAACAGCCCAGCCCAGTTCCCAGTACCCATGGGAGCATTCCAGGTGTTGCATTTTGCACCATGACTTGGCCTCCCTGCAGTTTGCCGGGATTTTTGACAGACAATGTCCCTCCCCAGTGTCACAGGAGAACCAGACAGGGCAGGCAGCAGCAGCACAGCTTTCCTGTGACACCAGATGAGACCACAAGGACTTCTCCTGCTCTCCTTGCCTTTCTCAGGAAGAAGGGCTTCTCTGTCTCATCCTCCTCCCCAGCAGCCAAGCAGGGAGGCCCCCACTCACTCTTGCGCTGCTCCTCCTTCTGCAGGAACTTCCGCAGTCGGTCCGAGGGGATGGCAAAGGAGATGCCCGATGTCACCTTCATGGTGTTCACGCCAATCACTTCGCCATCCTGCAGGGAAAGGGCACTGGGCTACCCAGCCTGGGTCACTGTGGAGAGCAGGGGAACTACTGCACCAGCCTGGGGTCCTGCCCGTGCGCCCATCCCATCCCAGGCTGCTGTCCCTGTGTCCTGCCCAACCCTGCGAGGCTGGGCAGGACCCAGGGGCTGAGTCCGTGCAGTCCCTGCCCCACCAGCACCAGCCAGGCCTCGTCTCCACCAGAGCCCCATCAGCTCCAGCTGCCTCAGACACTGCACAGGGGTCTCATGCCAGGCTTATCCCTCCTCTCCCTCCTCCTTCCAGGAGGCCTCCCAGCACCCAGAAGCGTTCCCAAGAGCAAAGGGCACACAGCACATCCCAGCCCCGGACAACAAGGGGACAAGCAGCAGGACTCACCAGGTTGACGAGGGGGCCCCCAGAGTTCCCAAACTGCAGCAGAGGAGAGAGAGTGTGAGCAAATCATGAGAGCCCCATCCCGAGGCCGATCCCAGGGTGACCAGCCAGAACCCTGTGTGAGCCCCCTTGTCCCTCCCAGCCCTGCGTCCCTTACGTCAATGGCGGCGTCGGTCTGGATGTACTCCATGTCGGTGGCGGCCAGGCCCAGCTCGCGGCTGCCGCGCTGCGCCGAGCTGACAATGCCCGAGGTGATGGTGTTCTGCAGGGCGAAGGGGCTGCCCATGGCCACCACGAACTCGCCCTGCCGCACCTCAGCCGAGCGGCCCAGTGGCAGCGTGGGCAGCGGGTGCTGCGGGGAGCAAGACGGTCAGCGGGGAAAAGGGATTGTCCCCACGTCCCCGCGTCCGCGACGCGCGTGCACCTTGGGCTTGATCTTGATGGTGGCGATGTCCGCCACCTGGTCCACGTCCTGCACCACGGCGTCATACTGCTCGCCGCTCGCCAGCTTCACCCGCACACGCCGCCGGTTTGCCACCACGTGCGCGTTGGTGACGATCAGCCCATCCGGCGACACCAGGAAGCCCGAACCGTTGGAGATGGGCACCTCCCGGCCCAGAAAGGGGTGCCTGCAAGGAGGGCACGGGTCAGGAGTGGCGGCAGGGACAAGCATGGGCTGGGAGCAGCAAGGGTGTGTGGGCAGTGGCACGACGGGGACACCCCAATCTCTGCTGAGCGTCCGGTGAGGTGAATGGAAAACGGGATGGACCAGCAAGGCCACTGAATTATTGCCAGTGTGGGTCAGGAACCTGAGGAGGGGCAGCACCAGCTGATGTCTCCCAGGTGAGGCAGAGAGGGTGACACTGCACAAGGTCACACCAAGTTGGGGGGAGCAGTTACCCAGCTGGAGGGCAAAGCTGCTGCACAGAGGTGCTCCGAGAGGCCGGAGGCGCTGTGAGAACATTCCAGAGTACAAAGGGAAATGCCAAATGCTGCTCCCGAGGCTGAATAACGGGGCAGCCGGGAACGCAGCTTTGCCAGACAGCCCCGGAGGACATGGAAGTGGCAGCGACGTGTGCCAGCCGCGTGTCGGTCCCTCCTGCGGCACTCCTGAAAGCCCTCCGGGACGGTTCAGGAGACGCCGGGGCCACAGCCCGCAGGGAGGAGGGAAATGCCCCCCGGGAACCTCCCGGTGCCGGTACCTGCCCACGATCTCCACGTAGACCAGCGCGGGCGCCGTCTTCTCCACCACGTCGGCGATGAAGTTGAAGGCGGCGCGGGGCGAGGTGGGCGGCGGG
>VYZT01016176.1:149118-160629 GCA_013400735.1 Pomatostomus ruficeps
GGAGCCCAGGTGGGCCAGTGTGCGCCGGGTACCGGGTCGGTGGGGAGCGCAGGGGTCCTGGGCAGGCTGCACTGGGGGCTGGGTCAGTGGGGAGCGCGGGGGTCCTGGACACACTGGTGTGCACCGGGGGTTGGGTCAGTGGGGGCGTCACGGGGGCTGATGAGCACTGCGGGGGCAGAGGCAGATGAGGATTCCGGGGGAACAGCCTTGGGGTGCATGGGACGTCCCGGATCGGAGACTGCACTTGGTGCTCCCATGGTCTCCAGGCTGGGGTGCGGGGTGTGCCGGGGAGGGCTCCCGGCCGGGATGGGATGGGATGGGGTGCAGGGGTGGGTCCGGGGCAGCGCAGGGGCTGACAGCCCTTCCAGGCTCCTGGGTGGAGCTGCGGTGTGGCCCAGGCTACCTGGAGCCCGAGCCGGCGCCCTCACCATTCTCCTGCCACGCCGACGTGGAGCGGATGCTGCTGGAGGCCCAGCTGGAGACAGAGAGCGGTGACGGGTGAGTCCCGACAGGGAGCCGGGCTCCGGAGCCCTGCTGAGCCGGGGCTGGCATTGGGGGCCACAGGCTGGGCTCAGTGATTGAGGGTTTCTGTTTGCAGGGCCCTGCTAGTGCTGGGCTCACCAGCCTGGGATGACGACGGATCCAGCCATGGGAGCGAGCAGCCAGGGGAGAGTGAGGTGCTGCCTGCCCACAGCCAGCCCCCACCGGGCTGCCCCCACCCGCACCAGGTGAGGGAGCTGCACCCACCACACCCTGCTGTGCCCCCGGGCCCTGCTCTGACCTGCCCTGTGTCTCCTTCCAGAGGGATGTGCCAGAGGAAGCCAAGTGGAAGCAGCGACGCCTGACAGCGTCCCTGGGCTGGGCCTGCACCCGCTGCCCTCGGTACCTGTCTCCAAAGTAAGTCCTGTGTCCCCTGCCAGCACGTCCTGATGACCCCCATGCTGCTGTCCCTGAGCCCCTGTTAACCATGCACTTTTCCCAGGGAATTTGCCTTTGTGTGCTCCCCCCAGCCAGTGCTGTGGAGCTTGCAGGGAGGTGCACTGGGGAGGAAGAAGAGACTTTTCAGTTCGGAGCTGCTGCTGCTCTTCATCCCCTCGCTCCTGCTCAGCCACCTGCTGACCCTGGGGCTGGGGTGAGTGTCTGGAGGGTCTCACCCTGGGACTGGGGGAGGAGGGAACAGTCCTGCATTTGGGCTGCTGTCATGCACCAGTGCTCCCAGCAGCCACAGTGGCCTGCTGCCATCTCCCCTCGCTCCTGGCTTGCTGGGGCCCAGCACCCTGTGCCAGTGCCTCACAGTCACTCTCTCCAATCCAGGATCTACATTGGGAAGCGCCTGGCAGCCTCCTCAGCCAACCCTCTGTGAGGAGCTGAGCAGGCAACACCCACTGCTCCGCTGGGAACGTGGGGAGAGCCCGGCACCAGCGCAGCCCGACCGCTCCCAGCCCCGTGTTCGTGGCACGAGGCGCCTTCTCCCCATGTCTCTCCCTCAGCCCTCGCCTCGGGAGCTGATCCCACTCTGCCCCGTAGACTGGAACCCGCTGATGGCAGCTCCCAGCCGCAGGCAGCCCCTGCCCTCCCCAGCCCCTGGTTACAGGTCCAGGTCCCCCTGTAACACAGACTGTAAATACGACTGAGCCCACCTGAATAAAGAGCCCTGTGCCAGCTCAGGGGCTGAGCAGCGAGTCCCCTCCCTGTGTCCAGCCTGGGAGTGACCATTGGGCTCCCTGGGGCCCTTCTCTGTGGCAGGAGGGCAAGTGCCTGTGCTTGGGGTGGTGCCAGCTGGGGACAGGCTCCTGGGTGGGCTGTGGGTGAGCAGGGGTGGATGCTGGGGCTCACACTGGTGCTCATCCCCACTCAGGTGCCCGGCTGATGTGTTCACCCTTTATTAGCCGTGGCTGCAGTGCAGAGGCAGGAGCTGAGCGCAGCATGGCCAGTCAGGGCAGTGACACCTGCCTGGTGCAGCTGTGGGCAGGAGAGGTGGCGCTGCAGAGCGTGAGGCCGCCCGGGCCTGTGTGCACACCTGGCTGGCTCCTGTGCAGTCCGGGCCAGGAATGTGTCCTGGTGCTGCAGGATGGGCTGGGCAGCCAAGGGGTGGGAGCTGTGCTGTCAGCGGGGAGCAGGAGTCGCTCAGGAATGCCACTGGGGACATCACTGCTTGTCATGGACAGTCCGTGGGCAGCTCGGGTGGAGGGAGGGGCATCCTCATGGCTGGGAGGGGCTGCACGCATGGGAGCTCAGCACAGCTCCGGTGGCATAGGAAGCATCCAGGGCCAGGTGCGTCCCAGCCCCAGGGGACACCTGGAGGGTGGCAATAGCCAGAGCTGAGGGGACACGGGGCAGTGCCCGGTGCACACAAGGAGTCCCATGGCTATGCTCCGGGTGTCAGTGCTGCAAGAGGTGCTCCAGGAGGAGAGAATCAAGCAGGGCCGTGGGTCTAGCAGCTGGCTGGGCAGAGGGACACTCTGGGCAGGGGTGGCCCCTCTGGACAGTGCAGCTGCAGGTGGCATCAGGTCAGAGCTGTGACAGTCGCTTGGACTTGGGTGGCGGCAGCGGCGGCAACTTGAGGCTTTTGTTCCCATCCGCTGTTGGGGACTTTGACGCCTGCAAGCAGGGAGGGATGTGAAGGGTGGTGGGACTGGGAGCCAGGGCCAGCTGGTGCCTTCCCTCCAGTACTTCCCCTCCAGTACCTTCACTCCAGCCGCAGCGTCACTCTGCTCCAGGAACGTCTCATACACCGCGGGGCTGAACTTGCGGGGCAGTGGCGGGAGCTTGCTGGCACTTTTCACACGGCCACCAAAGCCGGTGGGAGACAGGGACGACCCTGTGCAGGCAGGAGGGGTGGGATGGAGGCTCAGCCAGCCTGGGGGTGCGTGGGGCACATCAGCATGCCCAGGACTGTTGGGGCCAGTGGGTGTGGCAGCCCTGGACAGAAGGGCCACCGGTGCGTGGGACATGAGCTCAGCCAGGAGCAGGGGCCTGGCTCCCACTGGGAACAGCTCTTGGCACCAAGACCCAGTGGCACAAGGTCCAGGATCGGCAGGGGACATGCCTGTGTTCCCACTCTGTGCCACCACGGGGATGGGGTGAGGTGGCCTGCGCTGGGGTGCAGAGCTGGGGGCGGGGAGGGCACAGCCCTGCTCCTGGGGCTGTAGGGACTCTCGGGAAGGTGGCCTGGCAGGTTGTACCTGCAGCGCTGGGCTCAGCACCGGCAGCAGCTCGGCTCGGTGAGGGCTGTTTCCCATCAGAGCTCAGGCTGCTCTCGCTCATGTTGCAGGAGAGTCTCCACTTCTCGTCCTGGGGCACAGAGGGGAGGCTCAGCACCTCGGGGGGCCAGGCTGGATGGCAGCCCCTGCAGCCCTGGGTCTCCAGCCTTGTGCCACTCCAGCCCCTGCTCCTGCCCTCCCTGCAACAGGGGCTGCCACCAGCCCCCCAAGGAGTCCCATCCAGGCTGCGGGCTGGTGCTGCAGGCCGAGACCGGGGCTCTGGGTGCAGCAGGATGCCCAGGAAAGTGCAAGCAGCGCACCAGGAAGGCACGAGGGCTGTGCTGAGCATCACCTTGGGCTCTGGCAGCTCCGAGATGGACTGGCAGGTGTCCTGCCGCCGGGACGCGAAGATGGAGCTGGCGCGGTTCTCCTTGCGCTCGTTCCTGCGCTCCTCGCTTTCCGAGGGGCGGCGTGCAGCCTTTGGGGTCAGGGGTGCCTCTGTGCTGTGGGGTGGCTGGGACAGGTGAGGGGCAGCAGGGGAAGGGGAAGCAGGGCTATGCCATGGACCAGCTGGAGCATCATTGGGTGTGGCTGCACTCAGCCAGGCACCAGCACCATCCATGGCAGAGCTCAACAAGAGAGGTTTGGGAGACAAGAGTGGATGGCTCAGGTGACAGCAGTGTCCAGGTGAGCCTGGTGGCTGCACATGGGATGTCTCTCCTCCATGCCCCCCATAGGGACAGGGCCACCATGGTGGCCTGGCAGGACAGACCCCTGAGATGCCCTTGGCATAAAGGGAAGGTGGGAAGGCAGAGGACTGGGGAGGTGGGAGAGAAGAACCTGGGGTAGAGGAGTGAGGAAGGCTCAGCAGGACGGGTGAGGGTGGTGAGAGGGGACAACCAGCCCTCCCCACCGCAGCACTTGCCTGGCTCCAGCGTGGCTCGGCCGGTCCCAGTCAGGTACCCAGGCTATGGACCGGGGTCGTCCGCTCCGCCGCTCCTCAAAGAACATCTGAGAGACAGCCAGGAAGGATGAGAGGGCAGAGCCTCCACCAGGGCCAGCAGTGCCCTCTCTGACCAGTCCTGCTTCTGTGCCAGGGGTAGCCACCCCCAAGCAGTGCTGTGCCCCCTCCTGGGGCAGGCAGGGACCCTGAGGTCCCCCATGCCCGGTGCCCCTCGCCCTGTTCCTGCCCCAGCTGTGGCCCTAGCCAGCTGCTCCCTGCTGCCTCACACCTGTGTTGGCTT
The DNA here is from genome assembly GCA_013400735.1 of Pomatostomus ruficeps. NCBI lineage: Eukaryota > Metazoa > Chordata > Aves > Passeriformes > Timaliidae > Pomatostomus > Pomatostomus ruficeps. Next base: position 153,566 of record VYZT01016176.1, read on the forward strand.
GTCCATTGTCACCCCCATGGTGCCAGGCACTGCCCATGCCCACCGCCATGGCACTCACCATCTCACGGACACCGTACTGACTCTCCACCTTGGCCCGCAGCTGCTCGAAGCACTGCTCCATGCGCTCGTGGAAGGGCCGCAGGTCCTCTGTCACCTTCTGCCCATGGATCCGGATGCCCTCTGCCAGCAGCGGGATCTGTGGGAGAACGGGGCCTTGTGGGGCTCCCTGGGACAGGAAGGGACAGAGGACAGCAGGGCAGCTGTCCCTGCCAGAGGGATGCTGTGCCCGTTACCTGCCAGGCGATCAGGTCCTTCAGCTTCTCGATGTTCCCTGTGTCCTCAGGGTGCTCCTGCATGTAGGACTCCTGGAAAAAAGCCTGCAGCGACCCTCCTCAGTCACACTGCCAGCCCCACACAGGCTGGGGATGGCAGAGTGCTGCCGGTGCCAGTCCTGGGTGTGCCCAGCTGGCCCTGACGCGGCCCCTGGGTGTCCTCACCTTCTCATACTTGGCAAAGCCACCCATGACCGCGGGGTCCACGATGCCATTGAGCAGCATAGAGAGAGGGTTGATGGGCAGGCTGGAGTCGTTCTGGTGCCGGTTGATCTCGCTCATGATTTTCTCATTGGTTTTCATCATGGTCTCAATGGCGTTTTCCAGGGGGGAGATGAGGATCTGTGCACAGGGAGGGGTCAGCCCTCGCTGGCACAGCCACCAGCGCCTCCTCGTGCAGCATCCTGTGACAGCCCAGCCAGGGCATGTCACATCTCCGCTGCCATGGCTCCTGAGGCTCCCTGGATGCTGGCTGAGCAGCCACCTCTGACAGAGGCACAAAGCCCACGCACGGAGCCTTGGCAGCAGTCAGTGACACCCCTCCAGCGCCTCTGCTGCTCCCCACACACTGTCCCTGCTCTCCATGCCCTGGCTCGAGCTCCAGGCAGGGTTTGGGGCTGTGCCCACCAGGATCCTGGCAGGACCCTGCTGTCCCCCAGCTGTGCCCACCACGATCCTGGCAGGGCCCGGCTGTCCCCAGCCCCCCTCCTCACCATTTCAGTGGAGGTCACAACGAACCAGCGCAGGATGCCGGGCAGCGGATAGGCTGTTGTGAAGGTTGTCCGTTCAATCCACATGTTCTGTGAGAAGAACAGCAGTCACCCCCCCACCCTCTTCCCATCATCCTGGGTCACCCCTGGCTGCCCCACGGCATGGGGAGGTCCATGGGCACAGGATTCCACCTTCCTGGTGCCAGGGACCCCTGTCTCTCCTCTGCACCCTTAGCTCCTTGCAGGGTCTCCCCAGCTCTCCTGTCCCTCCCGGCTGGGGGTCTTGGCAGCCCCTCCCAGCACTCACCGCAAATTCATTGTCGGGATCGTTTGGGCCCCTCTTGAAGGGCCGTGAGTAGTTGAACCGCTGGACGTGGTTGGCTTTGTAGAAGCTGTGGGGAAGGGAAGGGGCAGAGGTGGGAGAGGACCCCCACTGTGTCCCACCCACCCGCATGGAGCAGAGCAGGGGCTGCCTGTGCTGGACACTCACTTGGTGATCTGCTCCGGGATGCTCCGGCCCTTGAGCCGGACCTTGGCTTCCTCGGCCGGCTGCACGGTGAAGCACTGGATGTCTGTGGGAGTGAAGGAGCCACGGGCACACACTGGGGGACAGGGCCCATAGGGGTGAATCCCAGGGGTACAGAGAGGCACTTTAGGAATTCCCCCATGGAGGGCAACAGAGGAGGGACCAAGCCACCCTCCCAGCCTCATCCCTGTGCACAGAGGATACACTGCCCCGGGGAGTCGGTGATGTCCTGGCCAGGGGGAGATGTGCTCTTCAGCTTCTCAGCGTTGGGGAAGGGGCTCAGCAGCTGCATCTCGAAGTCCTCCCGCCGCTCGTACTCCTTGCCCCGGTAGATGAAGACCTTGTTCTGCAGGGGAGGAAGGACAGCTCATCCCAGTGCCACAGAGCAGGGCCAGTGAGCCCAGAGCACCAGGGCGCTGGTGCTGATGAGGCTGAGCCCTCTGCCAAGCAGGAGACACCCCCATCTAGAAAAAATATCTCCCCAAACCCAGGAACTAGAGGAAAAAGGGAGGAGGCACATGGAGAACCAGGATTGGTGCCAGCCAAGCAATGTCACTAAGGGTAAATCCTGCCTGACAAATTTGGTGGCATCTACGAGGGGATGGCAGCATGGATGGGTTGGGGGAGAGTGACTGGACTTGTACAAACCGTCTGACCTTGTCCCCAGGACAGGGATGGATGGGACAGATGCTGGGTAAGGAATGGGCTGGATGATGACACCCAAAGAGTTGTGGTCCACAGCTCCATGTCCAGCTGGAGACCAGCGAGGAGCGGGTTTCTTTGGAGCAGCTCCTGGCCTTGCTTACCCGGAGGAAGGTGGGGAAGCCCTGCCCATAGTACCCCACGGCAAAGTAGTCCGGGCTGGGCCGCAGCACCTTCAGGATCTTCTCATAGAACTTGGCTTCTCGTTGCTGCAGGGCAGAGTGGCAGGATGGGGACAGGATAGGTTGCAGACCCCCCATTTCCCCCAGCTCCTCCCCTGCCAGCAGCACCCCCAATCCCAGCCGGGCACCCACCAGGATGTCACTCAGCATTTCGTAGTCGAACAAGTGGCTCTCGTACTGTTCCGCCAGCTCCTTGCAGATGTGGATGGCCTCCTCCCACATCTGGAGAAGAGAGGACAAGGCCACCAATGCAGGGTGTGCTTGGGAAGGGGGCACTGGGCACTTCCAGAAGAGACCACCCTGCGTGTGGGGGCACCTGCACCCCTGCCCCCTGAGGAGGGGGAGAGTGCTCTACCCTAGGGACTGGTGGTCCAGTGGGCAGCAGCAGGACTTGGCTTCCCACCATCTCCAGCCCTGGAGCCCCGCAGGCCACCCCATCTGGCCTTTGTCCTGAGATGTCCCAGCTGCTGGCCCCTGGCAGTACAAGGACTGGGATGGGATAGGAGGGGATGAAGGACAGTGGCTGTGGGGTGAACCATCCAGCCCAGGCTCACTGCAGGGCAGCTCCAGCCTCACTGCAGCAGTGGGGAGAGTGAGGGACTGTGCTGAGAGTGAGGTCTGGGAGTTTGGAAGTGGGGGCAAAGGGGCTGGGCTTGCCCAAAACCAGCCCAGCTCCCTCCAGTAGCCGGGGCACAGAGGCTGCAGGCTCTGTAGGTGCAGGTGGCCACACTTACCTTGCCCTGGTCGAAATATTCGATGATCTGGTTGTACAGAGCCTCCTTCAGCTGGCGCTGGGTGTGCAGGTGGGGGCTGTGCGGGCCGGGCACAGAGGCTGCAATCGACTCCTCTGACCACTGCACGAGGGAGCGGGGACCTGTCACACCCAGCCCACAGGGCTGCCCACCCTCCACAGCCCCCCTGTGCCCACCGTGAGCAGCCGGGCGTGCAGCAGCAGCGTGTAGGCCCCCTCTGTGTAGTTCTCGTAGCTGATGTGCAGGTCCTTCAGCTTGTACAAGTACCTGGGAGCGACGGAGTGACAGTCCCATGTGTGGGGCACGACAGCCAGCACCATTTGGGGACAGAGCCCCGTTACCCTGCCCCTCAGGCCGCTCTGCCAACCCCATCCCACTGGGAATGCTCAGTACCCCCAACCCCGGGCGCTGCGGTGTCCCCAGGGCTGTGCTCACCTGATGTACATGGCCTGGCGGTCGATCTCCTTGTAGAAGTTCTGTGGAAGGGCAGACGAGGCCGTTTGAGTGGCCCCAGGGGTGGCACATGCCACAGCCTCCCACATTCCCACCCTCTGGATCAGGGTGCTGCCAGGACTGTCCTCCCACAGGGATGGGGTTGGCCATGGCCCTGGGGAGCTGCACGGCGACTCCCAAAGGACATCAGCTCTGGCACTGTGTGTGCCTCATCTCTGCTGTGCCAGGGCACCGTGGGGACTCGGGGAGCTGCACGGACAAGCCCTACCAGCCCTGAGGACCTGAGGAAGCACGGGAATAAGCCCTGGTTGCCCTGGAGAGGCGGGGACATGGGGATGAGCCCTGCCAGCCTCGGGCAGCTGGACCAGGGCACAAGTGCTCACCAGGAGGTTGACGGTGCAGCTCATGCTGTAGGTCTTGTTCTCGTCGTTCCTGACAGCCCGGTAGTCCAGCAGCCGCTCCAGGAGGGCGCTCACCAGCTTCACAAAGCCCTCTCCAGGCTGGGCCAGCTCGGGGTGGTCCTGGCAGCAGCTCAGCAGGCTGGGGAGGAGAAGGGGACACGGGTCCCACTGCACAGCCACATCTCCACAGCTGTGCAGTGGGAGGAGGTGGCAGGGATGTCACTGCACACTCACATGCTCTTGAAGAGCTGCATGTACTGCTCGTCCCCCCGGCCGCCCTCCACCTCGCTGTCCAGCCTGCGCAGGATCTCGTCCTCAAACTGCGGAGCGGGGACGAGGATGGGCGGAGCTCGGAGCAGCCCCTCCCCAGAGCCCACCCATGGGTCCCGTCCCCGCTCCCAGGCCATGCCGCTCCCCTGGTGCGGGTGGTTCCCACACCGCCCCACCCCATCCTGCTCCTCCAGGAGCAGCCTGGGCCCTCACCCGGCTGAAGCTGCCGGTGAGCCGGTGCTCGCAGAGCATCATGTCGAAGAAGATGGGGATGGTGGACCTGCGCAGCTCCAGCTCCGGCACCAGCGTCATCTCCAGGATGGGACCCACCATGCCCGGGATGAACTCGATCTTGCGCTGGCCTGGGAGGACAGGGAGGGCTGGGTGGTAAATCCACACCCGTGCAGGCTCCCATGCCCACACCAACACCATCCCGCTCCCCACAGCCACTCTGGGGACAGTGCTGATGGACACCAGCCCACAGAGAGCTGACAGCCCCCCTCACTGCACACTGGGGCTCACCGAGGCTGTACCACATGTCCCGGATGGACGCTCCGATCGTGGCTCTCATGTCCCCATACCTGCCAGGACAGAGGTCACTCAGCATCGCTCTGCAGCTCGGGGCGCAGCACAGCCCGGCCCACTCATCCCAAAATCCCTGACCTCGTGACATGGGGCAGGGACCCGAGGCATGGCCAGCCAGGTGGGGTGGGGACTCACTTGGCCAGGATGCTGTTGCGCTTGGCCGGGGAGAAGTTCTCCAGCTGCAGGGAGTCCTGGGTGAGGAAAGCCACGGCCAGGTGGAAATAGTTGTTCCAAAGCTGCAGTGGAAGCACAGGGATGAGTGCCAGGCTGGGTGGCACAGTGGGCTGGGGACCAAGCTGTGTCCTCTCAGCCCAAACCAGGACTGGGGCAGCGCCCACCCACCTGTAGCTCAAAGTTGCTGTCACTCAGGAACATCTCGGTCAAGGTCGTGGCAAACTGGTTGATGGCGCGCAGGAACTCCCTGGGGCGAGTGAGGATGGGCACTGAGCGAATGCAGCACCAGCATGGTGTGCCCGCCATCCACATGCCCACCATCATCCCACAGAGCAGGGCCGGTGGGAGGTCCTTGGTGCCCACTCCAGTGCCACCAAACACTGCCCAGTGGACCGGTCCTGCACGTCCAGAGCTGTGCTCCAGTGCCCACCTGCCCCGAGGCATTCCAGGTGTCCACACCCAGACCCGGAACCCCCCTGCATGTTCCTCCCCAGCTCCTCACCGGTTCTGCACCATGTTCATCACCACCCAGTCGCCGGGATACACCGTCTTCCCAATCAGGTCTTTGAAAAGGATGAAAGTCTCCATGAGGAAGTCCTGCGAGGGAGGGAGGGACATCAGGAGCTGTACTGAACGGCAGTGCCCTCCAGGGGGATGCTGAGAGGGAGGTGCTGGTGCCAGGGGTGTTTCCATGGGGCAGCACTCACCATCAGCTCTGGCCGCGAGGGGAATGCCTGGATGTAAGTGCTGTAGTGCTCCTTGTCCATCTGGCTCAGGATGGCGGCCATGCAGGCCACGTAGTGGCTCTGGGGGAGAGAAGCCAGTCAGGCCCTGCTGGGTCCTGCAGCCAGCACCGTGGAACCAGACACTGTCCTTGTCCCTCCAGTCGGTTCATACCCTGGAGCCCCAACTGCCCCGGGGTCTCTTTGCCCCTTGCCCACCTTGGTCCCTCCTTCCCCAGCTCCCCAGACCTCTTCTCCTGGCCTCTTCATGCCCAGTTCCCAAACTGTGTATCCCACTCCAGGGATGGGATGGCTCCTGCACCCACCATGATGCTGGGGGGATGCAGGTGTAATTACAGAATGGTATTGAAGCTCCTCTGTCATTTTTGAGGTAATTTAAGGCCATCTGTGGATGTAAGGGCATTTTGAAAATGACACGCAGGTTCTTTCTGGAGTGCCTGCAGCGAAGGGTCCCAAACTGAGCCCTTAGCTTCACTCCGGGAGGCTCCCAGCTTTGCATCAAGACAAGTGGAGTGTGCACGAGCGGGATTCTGCCCAGAAAGCTGTCCCAGAGGCACACCCGGGGCTGGAAACTGCAGCAAAGGGCAGCTATTTCTGGAGTAAGAGCATTGCGTGGCAGGCTCAGGAGGAGAGATGGCCCTGCCGTGCCCCGGTGACACTGATGGAGCTTTGCGGGTGGCTTCAGGTGCCAGCCCTTCCTCGGAGACCGCCGTGCCGTGAGTCCTGTGAGGCACCACTGCCCATCCCGGGGGCCGCAGGCGCCTCCAGCCCTGGCAGGTCCGGGACTGCCTGAGCTTCCTCCTGGATTCCGGCAGGGACGGAGCCCCAGGCTAGACCTTGCCAACTACATGGAGACTGTTCGGGGAGGGATGTGACAGCCGCTGGTGACCAAGGGCTCCGGCTTCGCACCGCCGGCCCCTGGGCAGCCCCGGGACCTCCTCGGGATGGGGCGTAGCCCACCGGGGGCTGCCCAGCAAGGTGCGCCCACGGCCAGCCCTGGCTAGAGCGGGTCTGCAGGGAATTCTCTTGTGGGAAGCGAACGGATCAAACCCCAACAGCTCCCGCTCCTTCGGGAATCCCTGTGGTGCCACAGCCCCGCCGAGCGCTGCCCCGCGCCGCGGCACCTGCACGCCGGGGGCCCGCGGGGCCGGTGCCGGGATCGGGATTCCGCCGGATCGCCTCCGAGCCCCGCGGCACTCGGACTCGGCTCCCGGGCGCGCTCCCCCCCGCGCGG
>VYZT01016176.1:169908-207430 GCA_013400735.1 Pomatostomus ruficeps
CACCAGGTCTGCGCCGCGCTCTGGGGGGGGCCCTGCTGCGCCTCGCCAGCCCCCGGCCCACCAGCGCCGGGCTGGCACAGCTCGGCCTCCGCCACGCCGGACAAGACACCAGCTGCCGTCGGCACCTGCAGCCGGCGCCGCACTGCCGAGCCCGGGCACGGCTGGGCAGGACCCGAGGGGCCCAGGGAGCCACCGTCCACAGCCCCACAGGGTGCCAGCACGGGGACACAAGCGGCCGGGTGGGCACCGGAGCCCCCTCGGCATGGACAGCCCTGCCTCGCTGCTGAGCAGCCGGACACGCTGCATCACGTCCAGGACCTTCTGCAGCTGGTGGTGGTGGCCAAGAGGCCAGTGGGACCACCAGCGAGGGACGAGGACGCCCGGACATCTCAGGGAGAGGGCCCCCGGGGGCCTGGGGAGCAGGGGGACCTGCATTCCCAGCTGCAGTCCCTGGAAGGGGTGCTGGAGACCAGCCAACAAACCATCCGGGTGCTGCTGGACGTCATCCAGGACCTGGAGAAGAAGGAGGCGCAGCGGGATGGGTGAGCAGGCGGGGATGGAGTGGGGGGCTGTGGGGATGTCATCCCTGGGGGGCTGGGGATGTAGGACCCTGCCAGAGATGGATGCTGCTGCCTCCTGAAGGTGTTCTAGGTCAGCCCACGATGGCCTTCAGCTGAAATGCTCCAAACTCATCTCACACGAGGACAACCAGCAAACCCCCCAAGAGGAGCCAGTCCTGGCATCCTCCTGTAGAACCTCTGGGGCTTGTTCCTCATGCCCAAGATTGCCATGATCCGTTTGTTAAATCAGATGGGTTTGGCTGTGAGGGAAGCGCAGGGAACATTGTCCCTGTGCCACCCCTGGAGCACTGTCAGCAGCGAGGGACCTCCAGGGGGGTCCAGGAATTAAATTAATTAAAACCTCAGCTCCATATAATGTTATAGTCCAACAATCAAACAAGATGCCCAGAGACACATCCTGGATTTCCAGGGATAGGAAATACCATAAAACATTATCCTGGTGTCCTTACGCTGCAGAACAACGTGGCCTCGTTTGCCACGGGTCAGATCCCAGGTGCCCACTGTGCAGCAGAGCAGGGCCACCAGCCCTGACACATCCTGGCACCGACCACCAGCAACCTCCCACAAAAATTTAAATATAAAAAAACATGAAAGAGTATCCCGGGATGAGCTCTCCCAGCAGAGGGGTGCTATTGTACAGAGCCAGAGCCGCAGGCACACGCACATATACGTACCACATATATATATATATATATAAATATAAAAGGCCTCATGATCTAATTCAAGTGCTGGCAGGATAAATCCCCATTGCAATGTGTAATTTGGTGCATTAACAGACCCAGTTTCTGAGGGCTGAGAACAACCCTGGTCAAGGTCGAGTAACGGGAGGAAGATTTCAATGCGGAAAAGTGACGTCTTTGAGGGACACGTTCTCCCAGCTGTGCCCCCAAAATCCACAGCCCCGAAGGGACAATGGAGACATGGAGATGGGGTCCCAAAGGGACCAACAGCATTCACAGGGCCCCTTTCTGGCTGAGCAGAAGGAGCCAGGGACCAGCAGGGAGCACCTGGTGGTGCAGGAGGACCCCAGTGCAGCCCTTGGGATCAGGGTGTCTCGGGGTCGGGGTCTGGCACCAGCAGCAGAGACGTGGGGTGAAAAGCCCTTCTGTGGAGAGGGAGGAGGATGCAGCAGCATGAGCTGAGCCCAGGCAGGCATCAGCTTAATCCAAGTCCTGTGCAGGAGGATGCTCTTGTACAAAAGCATCAAAAAGAGATAAATTCCGAGCCTGGCGTAGGCTGGAGATTAGTCTGGAGCATCTCCCTGTGCCCATCTGCCAGGGCACCGCTGTGCCAGGGCACCGCCGTGTGCCTTGTGCTCCCTCTGTGGCACCACGTGCGGGGAGATGTGCGGCGACCTGGGGGCTACAGGTGTGGGGACCCTTGGAATGAGGATTGGGATGGGGATGGGAAGGGGGGACACTGTGGGAAGGGTTTGAGGCTGTCACCGTGCCCAGCTCTGGTTTGCTCCCATCAGAGAAATCTGCAAAGCCGAGACGCACCTGGAGTGGTATTAATTGGGATCACCTGTGAGGAGAGGGGTTGGGATCCCAAAGAGGAAAAGGGGTGGGATCCAGGTAGGAGAGGAGATGGATCCCGGGGAGGAAGAGGAGCTGGGATCCAGGAGGAGAAGGGTGGAGATGCAGGGAGAAAAGGGTCTGAATCCCAGGGAGAAAAGGAGCTGGGATCCAGGAAGAAGAGGGTGTGAATCCCAGGGAGAAAAGGAGCTGGGATCCAGGGAGGAGAGGAGATGGATCCCAGGGAGAAAGAGGAGCTGAGATCCAGGGAGAAGAGGGTCTGAATCCCAGGGAGAAAAGGAGCTGGGATCCAGGAACGAGAGTCCTGGCTCCTGGCTGCTGGGGTGGGAGCACAGAGGTACACAAGGGACCGGGGGCAGCAGGGGACACGGCCAGACCCAGACCAGGTCCCTGAGCTCATGACACATCTCTGTCACAGGCGCCACTCGTACCGGACCGGGCAGGACATCGCCAACTGCGGGACCTGCCGGGACTGTGCCTGCATCATCTACAGGTGAGGGGCAGCCCTGCTCCGTGCATCCCGCGGGTCCTGCTTCACTCCCAGACTTCTCCATTGGCTGTAAAGTGGGAGGAGAGGTGGTGGTCGAGCCTGCATCTCCTGTCCCCATCTTGGGGGTATCAAATACAGACCACCTTTGGGTGTCTGGCTGTCACTTGGACTGGATCTGTCCCTTCCTCCCTGTGGGGAGCAGCTCCTGCTCCCGGGATCAGCCGGGGTGATCTCGGTGGAAGGAGCAGCAGCTGGAAGGGGGCTGCTCTGGCACGGTGGCAGAGCATTTATCTCCTGTGATGGCAATCCATGGGGGAAGCCTCGCTAGCGGCTGCTGCTGCGTGGGCTCGCTCCAAATCCAGGCTGCATCCTGTTGTCCCTGTGCCAGCTCCGCACAGATGCTGCAGGCGGGTTCCTGCCCCTATCCATGGTTTGGGAATTCAGAGCTCTCTGGGCTCTTTGCAGTGTTGGCTTTGGGCCAGGGTGTGGAAGCCCCTTCCTCTGCTGCACTCTGTCCTCAGATCCCATTTTCAGTGTGGGAAAAGGCATCCCGTGCCCTCCCAGCATCATCTCTGGGGGAATCGGGAGGGTTGTACTTTTGCTAAAGCTTTCTGCCCTTCCAGGCACCCCTGGGTGTCCTTTTGTCCCTCTGGCTGTCCCCTCTGCAGTGCAGGTGGCTGGCCAGGTGTGTTCTCATTTCGCTGTTAATTAGTGTGATGCTGTTAATGCTGGGATGGGTAGGACACAGTGAGCTGGTCCCAAGCCGTGCTCTGTGGTGCCTGATCACACATGTGCCACCGCCCTGCTGTGCTGTGTGAGCACCATGTCCCCTCCTTAGGGCACCTTGTGCTGGGGGTGCCCGGCTAGGGTCCCCTCGTGTCCCTGTGCTTGGTGACAGCGCTGCCTCGGCCCTCCTGCTCTCCGCACACTTGCTCCACACTCCCCCGCTGCAGCTCGTGGGGGACTTCAGGCTAATTAGGCCTGACGAGGCTGTCTCCACGCGGCACGGCAGCGGCGCAGATGTCACATCTGGGGGAGGCAGCTCCCTGGAACGGCCAGGCTCCCGCTGGGGACTCGCCATGGGTTTCACTGCCACCCGTGGGATGAGGAGAGGCTCTGGTGGGACACGGGATGGGGGAGCAGAGACAGCACCCCCAGACCCCAGCGTGGCCCATGGAGGGGATCAGATCTGCCTGTCCCTCTCCCATCTTAGGCTCCCACAGTGGTGCCAACTCCTCCCGGTGTCACTGCAGAGGATTTGATGTCACTCCCTGCGCTGTCCATGCCTATGTCTATGATCTGCACCCCTCATCCTTTTTGCTAGAAACGGCTGGGACACTCCTTGTCCTCGCCAGGGGAGGTAACAGGAGGTGACAGGAGGTGTCAGCGCGCCGGGGGGCTCCCTGTGTGCTGTGCCACGTGCGCATTCCCAGGCACACAGGCCAGGGCGGCACCTCGCTGATCCAATGGGACATGGCTGGTGTGAGGAGATGGATGTGGTTTCCGTGTGAGGGAACATCGCAGCACGTGGCTGCCAGCAGCCAGCCCGCACCACAGGGTGCTGCGGGGACACCGGGGGCCGCAGGGACATTGGGGCCCACAGGGGCTGAGGGGATACCGGGGACTGCGGGGACACCAGGGGCCGCGGGGACACTGGGGCCGCAGGGGCTGTGGGGACACCGGAAGCTGGAGGGACACTGGAGGCTGTGGGGACAGCAAGGGCTGGAGGGGACAGCAAGAGCTGCAGGGACCAGGACCTGTCAGGACACTGGGGGGCTCCAGAACTGGCAGGGTGGGGGACACAGTCCCCCTCACCTACCCAGCTCCAGGGCACCCTAATTCCTGCCTCGCCAGCCGTGGGATGGGCAGCAGCAGAGCCTTGCATGCTGTTGTCACTCTCTGCTGCTGTGGCTGTCCTCAGCCGTGGCCCCTGGGACACGCAAAACCCCTCTCCAGGGTGCTCACTGCTAAGAGGAGTTCCACAGACCCCCAGATTGCCCCCTCACCTCAGCACTGGTCCCCAGCCAGGCCAGTGTCCAGCTCCTGCCCGCCAAAGTCTGGCCATGTCCCTGTGCCACCCTGGGAGTGCAGCAGGGCTTGGCTCTGGGGGACATGACCTGGGTGGATGAGATCCCAGGGGGTTGTGTTTGGGGACACTGAACTCCTCAGGGGCTGTGTTGGGGACACTGAACTCCTCAGGGGCTGTGTTGGGGACACTGAGCTTCCCGAGGACTGTGTTTGCAGACCCTGAGCTCCTTAGGGGCTGTGTTTGGGGACACTGAGCTCCCTGGGGGCCGTGTTTGGGAATCTGAGCTCCCTGGGGCTGTGTTTGGGGACACTGAGCTCCCTGGGGGCCGTGTTTGGGAATCTGAGCTCCCTGGGGCTGTGTTTGGGGACACTGAGCTCCCTGGGGGCCGTGTTTGGGAATCTGAGCTCCCTGGGGCTGTGTTTGGGGACACTGAGCTCCCTGGGGGCCGTGTTTGGGAATCTGAGCTCCCTGGGGCTGTGTTTGGGGACACTGAGCTCCCTGGGGGCCGTGTTTGGGAATCTGAGCTCCCTGGGGCTGTGTTTGGGGACACTGAGCTCCCTGGGGGCCGTGTTTGGGAATCTGAGCTCCCTGGGGCTGTGTTTGGGGACACTGAGCTCCCTGGGGGCCGTGTTTGGGAATCTGAGCTCCCTGGGGCTGTGTTTGGGGACACTGAGCTCCCTGGGGGCCGTGTTTGGGAATCTGAGCTCCCTGGGGCTGTGTTTGGGGACACTGAGCTCCCTGGGGGCCGTGTTTGGGAATCTGAGCTCCCTGGGGCTGTGTTTGGGGACACTGAGCTCCCTGGGGGCCGTGTTTGGGAATCTGAGCTCCCTGGGGCTGTGTTTGGGGACACTGAGCTCCCTGGGGGCCGTGTTTGGGAATCTGAGCTCCCTGGGGCTGTGTTTGGGGACACTGAGCTCCCTGGGGGCCGTGTTTGGGAATCTGAGCTCCCTGGGGCTGTGTTTGGGGACACTGAGCTCCCTGGGGGCCGTGTTTGGGAATCTGAACTCCTCAGGGGCTGTGTTTGGTGACACAGCTCCCCGAGGGCTGTTTGGTGAGACTGAGCTCCCCGAGGGCTGTTTGGTGAGACTGAGCTCTTCAGGGGCTGTGTTTGGGGACACTGAGCTCCCCGAGGGCTGTTTGGTGGCACAGCTCCCCATGGGCTGTATTGGGGACACGGAGCTCCTCAGGGGCTGTGTTTGGGGACACTGAGCTCCCCGAGGGCTCTTTGGTGACACTGAGCTCCTCGTGGGCTGCGTTTGGGGGGACAGTGGCAGAGGGGGGGTTGGGGCGGGTGGGGGGCTGTGACAAGGGGATGCCCTGCTACCCTCTGACGCCGTCCCCGCGTGCCGCAGCGTGGAGCACGATTTCCGGCAGCAGGAAGGCCGCTTCCAGCGGGTGCTGAGCCACATCGAGGGCGACACGGGGCCGAGCTCCCCCCCGACGGCGCTGGGGGCGGCGGGGGTGGCGGTGGGCGCGGCGGGGACCCCCTCGCCGCCCAGGCAGGAGCCGTCGCCGGTGTCGAGGCTGCCGGCGAAGCTGGACGTGAAGAAATCGCGGCGCAAATGCTTCTGGTTCCTGTGAGCGCGGTGAGCCCGGAGCGCGGCGGCACCGTCCGAGCACTGACCCCCCTGCCCACCTCTCCTCCCTCCCTCCCTCCCGCGGTAGGGTTTGGGTAGCACCAGCTTTTCTATTTTTAACCATTCCGTTTGAACGCGGGGAGCTCGGGTGTGGGAACGACGAGGGGAGCAGCGGCTGTATTTAAGGAGAATTCAATAAATTCCACGGAGACGCTATTTTTGTTACATCCTCTCCCGCCTGTGCGATTCTGTTCGGAGGAGGATGAGGAGGGGGCAGCGGCTGTTTCCCTGGATTTCCCTCTGTTCGGGGCTCCCTGAGGGCTGCCCCGCCCATCCCAGGCTCAAATCAGTGCCCATTGCTGCTCACCCACCCCTCCCATTGCTTCCTGCGGGTTAACCGGGAACACCGAGCATTTCCGCTGCTCAGAGACAGCGGAAAATGGTCTTTGTGGGATTCAGGCCTGGAGAGAGGGGACTTGTCCCCAAAACCGCCGGGTGGAAGGGTGGGCTGGGTCTCAGGGCTGGGGAAGACGCGCTGGCTGACGACAGGGAGACGGGAATGAGCAGCCCGAATATTCCAGCCTCTGCAGGGCTGCCATGAGGAGGAAAACTCGGCCTCGGGATCCCGGGGTCCCAGAGCAGCCGTGGGTGTCTGCGCACACCCTGAGGAGTGCCTGTGGTGGGAGCAGCCGCGGCTCTCCCAGCAGGGCCACCGACCTCATGAAGGGCGACATCATCCAGCCTCCTCCAAAACCACTGTCCCCCCGCGGCCACAGAGGAGAGGGGAGGGTTGGCAGGTTTGGCCACGGCTCTCCGGTTGGTGCCCTCACCGCAGCACCCCAAAGCAGGAGATGGGCGCAGCATTAAACCCCATCCCGTGTGCCAGGGACCCCCCAGTACTCGGGGCTACCGCGGGACGGTGGCCCAGAGACACAAGTCCCTTCTTGCCCAGCAGCAACGGGGTGGGTGGAGGGACCTTGTCCAAATGTGGGCAGCCCGGGCTGAGGGTTTGGGACCCCGGAATGAGCGCAGGGGCGGCGGCAGCAGCACGGGAACCACGGGCGGTGCTGGGAGAGCTGCCAGACGGCACCTGTGGAGCCGCGAGCGAGCAGCAGGAGCGCGGCACAGCAAAGGATCCCTCCCCGCACCATCCTCATCCCCCCCCCCGCCTCCGTCGCTGCCCCCGGCCGTGAGTCACAGAGCCTGGGAAAAGCAGGATGGAGGCCAGCGCGACCCCGCATGCAGCTCCTGCCTGAGTCACGGCTGAATCACAGCCCGGTGCTGAGAGCGCGGCGCAGCCCCGGCGGCAGAGCTGCCCACAGCTCCCCAGGCACGGCACGGATCAGCACGGCAATTCCCGGCTCCGAGCTACCAGAACAGACCAGCTCAGCTCCTCGCCCGCCCCACGGCACGGTGCAGCTCCTGGGTCGGCCACCACGTCCCCGCAGAAGCCCCCGCTGGCCCCGGCTCTGTCCCCTCCCATCGCTGCTCCATGTGGAGCTCTGATCTGCCGTGTCCAGCGTGTTTCCCTCACATGTTCTTGGCGTATAAAACTCCGGGTCCAGTTGCTTGTTTTCCAGAAAATGCAGCCCAAACCCCCTCATTGCTCCCAAAACAGCTTTTCCTGCACCTCTGCCCCCTGCCCGCTCCCCACTACGCTCCCGCTGCTCCAGGCCTGCTCCCAGCACGGCTCCTGCATCCCACTGGGCACATCCCTGGCATCCAGCCCCGTCCTGCTGAGTACTGGCAGCAAGGCCAGCGAGGAGCAGAACCACTCACACACACCCAGACTCCCAAATCAGCGACACCTCGTGCCTCTCCCGCGTGTCCCCAAGGGAAGTGGCGCAGCAGGACTCACCCTCAGCGGGTTCTCCCGGTCCAGGACGATCACCCTGCGATTGACCGTGTGCAGCAGCCGCTCCAGGATCACCTGGATGTGCTTCTTCACCTGTGCCTGCAAGGTAAGAGGTGTCGGGGCCACGCCAGGGCACGTCCCAGCGTGGTGTGACACAGCACGGCTCCTTCAAGGGCTGCTGGCATCGGGGTGACAAGATGGAAGTGGAACCTGATTCAGGAGTGGAGTCAGAGCAAGGAAATGTGCTCCAGCAAAAATATGGGATTTGGGGTCTTGGTACAGCTCAGCCCTACACATCTCCCTGGCAAAGTGGCCACCTGGCTGGGGACAATGGGGACAGCTGAGGATGGTGGGGAGGACGATGGGGACAGCTGGGAACAGTGGAGACAGCTGTGGGTGATGGGGACAATGGGGATGGCTGCAGTGGCGCTGGGCAGGCAAAGGTGGGTTCAGCTCCGAGGGGTTGAAGCAAGTGCAGAATCTGCCCTCAAGATCATCCCACCCCTCTCTCCATAAAGTCTATTTCAGGTTTAAAAGTTAAGCCCAAAATGAGACATTTCATGGCAATTTCTGAGTTTTCCCTCCCCCTCCTGGGCTTGCCGATGCCATGAGGGTTAAAGAGCCACCTCACCCTCCCAAGTCACTGCACTGCAAGTGTGACACCTGAACCCCCCCAAGGGCCCTCAAAAGGGACCCCAGAGCAGCCAGGAAGGGCAGGAACAAAGCAAAGGTTCTGAAAAGCCGGAGCGCAGAGCCCTGTGCATTCCCAATACTTTGTGTTGCTGCGGTGACACTCACCAGCTCCACTTCCCCACGGTCCTTGTGCCGCGCTCTCAGCTTCTCTGCGCTCTGCAATCACCAGAAATGGGGCTGAGACCCCCGAGAACGGCCCCAGCCCACCCCAGACAGGCCACATTTGGGCAGGTGGGTGCCCACCCTGTCTCTGCCTCACATTTGGGGCCATCGGTGTTTGTTTTGGAGCACAACACGACCCAGAGGCTGGCTGGCAATTGCTGACCAGCTGCCTTCATCCTCGCCCTTGCCTCCTTCCTTCTGCCCTCACTGCAGAGCTGGTGATGTATCCCCTCCCCTGCCTCAGGCCTGAGCTTGGAAGCCCCTTCCCCACTCATGTGGATGTTGGAGATCCCACCAGAAACTCACAGAGGTGGAAACCATGAGGTTTTTGCCCCATCCTGGGCAGGTTTCTGCTGGGATGGCGTCACCTACAGTCCCCTGGGTGACTACAGTGAACCTCAACCATATCCAAGCCAGGAATTGGTGCTTGATCCCACCCAGAGGGGCTTGGTGAGTTCACTGCCCCGACGATTCCTGATTTACCTTCTGGACCTGGTACAGCACCTCCAGTATGCTGCTGAGCAGCTCCATGCAGGCATCCTCCTCCTCACCCGCCTGGATCAGCTCCTGCAGGATGGGCAGGGCCGCCTGCAGCACCTGCTCCCGGCACTCTGAAGGGGACAAGGGGACACAGGGATGAGGCAATTGTCCCCCTCTGTGTCCCACCCCTGGCATGGGGCTCCCCATCCTGTTCCATGGCCCCTGGGTAAGCTCAGCGAGGGCAGTGCCACCAGGACCCACAGTGTCCCCTCTCACCGTGGGACTGGAAGACTTTGCTGCTGGCGATGTGAGTCAGGGACTGCAGCTTCTGCTTCAGCAGCCGCTGGGGCAGCAGGTTCCTCACAAAGTCCCGCAGCACGGCCCTGCCGTCAGGAGAGGAGTTAAACCAGGAGCTTCGGGTTCTGGTCAGGACAGGGCTTCTGGGGAGCCCCTCGATGGGGCAGGGTGGTCTCACAGGGCAGCTGTGCCCACCACAAGGACCCACAGACAAACCCCACCTGAATTCCCAAAATAAACCCAGCTGGGGCTGAGGGTTCCCAGGCTCAGCCCCTGCCCAAGCAGAGGCAGCTGCTAAAACTGAGCAGAACTCTCCAATTTTTACACTGGGAAGGGGATCAGGAGGTGATTCTCAGATCCCCTTGCCCGCCCTCGCCCTCGGCTCTGAGCTGGATGAGGGGACAGAGGTGGCTGTGACAGGTGCTGAGCATGACATGGGGTGGGGTTGGTGGGGGACAGGGACCCTACCCCAGTGCAGAGGAGTCAAAAATCCCAAAGACGTCCTCAAGGATGGAGGGCAGGTACTTGAGGGCTGCTCCCTGCAGAGACACGGGAGAGCTGCCTTCAGCAGGACCCAGCACCCTCTGGAGCCTCCCTCCGTCCGGGAGACCATGGGTGCAGAGTGCAGCCCCATCCCAGACCCATCCAGCTGCACCAGCTCTGCTTTCCCAGCCTTCCATCCCAGCCTGGATGCTGGGAATGGGGCCAGGCCACCTCCAGGATGGGGACAATCCCCAGGAACCCTCCCCAGATTTCCCTCTGCAGATTTCAGCACAGGGTGACCAGGACGGCATCTCCCCTGTGCCACCGAGCTGCTGACCCAACCCTGTGCCACAGCCCCAGAGCAGTGAGGGGCTTTGTGCTCTGGGGTCTTGGGGTGACAAGGGGGGTCCCTGGGGACAGCAGGGCAGCACACGGGGTGGCAGCTCCCTCTGGCACCGTGGGAGGTTGGTACACAGGATGGACGGTGTCACCCTGGCATGGGGACAGAGAGTGTCACCCAAGCACAGGCATGGCCAGTGTCACCCCAAAATGGATACAGACACTGCCACCGTGCCATGGGCACAGCCAGTGTCACCCCAAAACAGACACAGACAGGGTCACCGTGGCATGGGCACAGCCAATGTCACCCCAGCACTGGCATGGCCAGTGTCACCTCAAAATGGACACAGACAGGGTCACCTCGGCATGGGCACAGTGTCACCCCAGCACAGGCATGGCCAGTGTCACCCCATAATGGACACAGACAGGGTCACCGTGCCATGCGTGCAGCCAATGTCACCTCAGCACGGGGACAGAGGGTGTCACCCCAGCCTGGGGACAGCCAGTGTCTGGCCTGGGCACCTTCCCTCCCACCACACCCCAGGGCTGAGCCCTCCCGTGCCCTACCTGGGAGAGCAGCGTGGGACCCTCCAACGGGGACTGCATCAGCTGGTTCAGGGCGAGGAAGAAGCGCTGCAGGGAGCACTGGAACTCGGCCACCTCCTTCCCCTCATAGAGCCTGCAATGGCCAGAGTGACTGTGCTGTCACCGCAGTGCCACCATGTCACACGCCATCCCTGCTCGGGGGTCACCTGCCATCCCAATTAATTACACTCGTCCATGAACATTTGGATCCATGGCTGGATTTACTGGTGAGCCTTGGCACAGCCACTGCCCCACCAGGTCCACAGGCCCACTCATAAAAACTCTTTTTTTTTTTTTTTTAAGAAGGCTTTTTTTCATGATTCCACTCCCCAAACCCCTCTCAGAGCAGTTCAGCACCGTCCCATTTAAGCAGCAACCTCCTGAGCCCCTAAGCCCCCCTCACCAGCTGGACCAGAGCAAACCAAATGAGGGAATTTCAGCCCTGGGATGTGCAAAGTCACAGGAAAACTCCAAAGCTGAGGTGTGACCACAGGAATAAAGTCACTGCAATGGGCCGTGTTTGAGGTAATTCCCCCATCACTGACACCAAGCAGTGGCAGGAAAAATTATCCAGCCACCAGCTATGAAAGGAAATCCTGGAATTATAGAATTGTTTGGGCTGGGAGGGACCTCGAAGCCCTTCCAGTGCCACCCCTTGCCATGGGTTGTTCCAAGCCCTGTCCAACCTGGCCTCGAAATCCACACAGACTGAGATCAACCCACACTGATCCCAATTAATTTGGGAAAGGTCCCGTGGTTCCCAGGAAGGGATGTCCCTGACTCCTGGGAAGGGACACCCTGCAGCCCAGACCACAGTGGGAGCCCAGCAGCTGTGATGGCCTTTGGGGACCCCAGCAAAGTCCCCACGGGAGGGGTCTGGGGTGACAATCAGCAGCTGTGGTGTCCCCAGATGCACCAGTGACCGGTTAGAGGTGGAAGGTAAGTGGCCGGACCTTGCAGGGGCACTGGGGGACAAGAGAGGGGACAAGTGGGACCAGCAGAGGCCATGGCACTGCTGGAGGGGGTCTGGCTGCAGGAACTGGAGAAACAGGCAAGGGGACCCTGAGCTGTGACCCCCAGGGCGACACTGAGCGCCGGCAGGGAAAGTTTTGCCACCCTCGGTGATGGCTGAAAAGCAGAAGCAGCCGGAGGAACCAGCAGGGAGGAAGCAGCAAGGGAGAGACATCACCACGGTGCCACCGGGGTGCTGGGGGGCCCTGAGGGGACACCGGGTGAGGACAGGGCCCTCCAGCATCCTTGCAGCAACCTGAGCTCCTCACAGGAGCTGCTCCAGTGGCAGCACAGGCAATCCCAGACCCAGCAATCTGCAGCAACTGACTCTAATTACAACCCAATTCCTGCCGATTACAGCCTGTACAAATTGCAGCACGTTCAGAGCACTTAGAGGATCTGAGGAGCCCGTGTTATTGCATGCTGAGATTGCTGAGATAAAGGGAAGCTATATAAAATCGCTAAATGTCCTCGGGGATGTCTCTGTTCCAGGCAAACTCATTCACGGGGGCTGTTTGCAAACGCGCCGCGTAATTAATTTCTTCTGCCGGGAGCACTCCAAGCTGGGAATCTGCTCCGTGTCCTCACGCAGGAGGGAGAGACAGGTGCTGGGTGTGGTGTTCTGGAGCACCCCAAAGCTCTGGAGCACCCCAGAGCCACGGATGGGATCCTGGGAAGGGATGGAAGTGGCAGGGATGGACTGGGCTCAAATCACACGGTTAAAAGTGGGGCAAAGTGAGGTGTGACCATCCCTGGGGGTGCAGGGACCCCAAAACAGCTCCTCACTGCCACCAGAAGCACCCACAGAAACCCCAAAACATCCTGGGCTTAGGGTGAAGCAGGCAAAACCTTCATTCCCCCAAAAACAGCCACCTGCCAAACCTGGGAATGGGGTGATCCCGCTGCTTTAGGTGCCAGCCAGTGCCCACCCCATGCAGGAGACCCTTGCCATGTGTGGGGGGGTCCCTCACTGCCCACGACCTGTGGGGCCCCTCACTGCCCGTGGTTCCCTCAGGGCACTTCAGCTTTCAGCGCCGCGTACGTGGAACGAAAGAGGAACGGCAGTGGCTTTTTCTGGTAGCGCTGACGGTCGTGCTCTGGTTTCCTCCCCGCCCACGCCAGCCCCGAGGAGGGTTGTTTGTCCCCTCACCCAGACTGGGATGTGAACCCCAGGAGCGAACAAAACCAGGTCCTACATGGGCTCTGGAGGTGCTGGGGGTGTTTGAACCTTGAGCCATGGAGGATCCCAGCTCCTTGCTCTGCTCATCAGGGTTTGGCTTGGAAGGGACCTCACAGACCCTCCCGTTCCACTCTCCTGCCGTGGGCTGGGACAGCTCCCACTAATCCTGCCTGGGCTCCAGGAAACCTTCCCAGCAGTGCCAGCCACGCAGGGGCACAGAATGCCCAGGACATTTTGCTGTCTCCACTGTGGGAGGATTTTAAGAGCTCATAGGAAACCCCGTCAGGGCGCGCTGGGGCAGAGGTCACTATGGTGCAGGGTCACTGCGGGGCAGGGTCATTGCTGGGCGTTTGGGGTGGCCGGAGAGCTCTCCCAGCTTGAGGTGGACGGCACTGCCCACCCCCACAATGCACCATTGTCCAGCAGCATCCAGAGGATGAAACAAAGCTGAAAACTGCCAGAATCCTCAAGGAGAGGATTCACAGCCATGGAGGAACCTGTCTGGGGAGCAGCCAACACAGCAGCACTGCCACAGCGTGTCGGGAGCAGTGGGGACACTCTGGGTGTCAGATGCCACTGCCACAACCCTGAGACTGATTGGCACTGACAACATTCCCACAGCACAGGGACCCCAGGGAATGTCCCTCCCACAGACCCCACAGCCAGGGACCGAACTCCAGCAGGGTGCACTGGGAGCACTGGGAAGCACTGGGAGCCACCGCCAGCACTTACTGGGCGAAGAGGCGCCGGGAGCGGACGATGAACTTGAAGATGTACTCCAGGGCCTTGAAAGTGCGCGGGAGGGCCTCGCAGGGCTCCCCCCGGCCCGCCTGCTCCACGTACTGCGTCAGCACCGACAGCAGCTTCCTGCGGGGTGGGATGTCCGTGGCCAGGCGTGGGCAGCGTCCCCAAGCCAAGCCACGGCTCAGCTCACACTGGTGCTCCCAGCATTCCAGCCCCGTCCCTCCCTGTGTCCACTCTCTCAGCCCCATCCCAGCTGTCCCAGCCTTGTTCCCCTCATCCCAGCCATCCCAGCCCATCCCTGTCCCCAGGAACGCACTTGTAGGCGAGCGTGGCACTGAAGTGCTGGCGGATGTAGGCCTCCAGGACCGTGTTGAAATGCTCGAACTTTCTGTCGGCCACCAGCCCCACAATGAAAACCTGGGGGCAGAGGGCAGGGCTACAGCTTGGCGTGGGCAGGGACAGCAACAGCCACCCTGACCCCACCCTCCTTTGGTCCCATCACCGGGGTCACTCTTGGTGTGGGAGAAACACCTTTGGATCCTGCAGGGATTGTCCCCCAGAAGGACAGCATCCCTCAGAACGCAGCCCTGCCCTGTGCTGGGTCACTCAGACCAGTGAACGCCATCGTCCCAGTCCAACCAGTGCCCACCCTGCACTGGGGGGCCCCAGCCCCACGCAGGTCCTGCTCACCAGGGCGTCAAACACAAGGGTGTCATAGACATCTGTCTCCGAGTGCTCCATCATGATGGAGAACAGGGCATCCAGCGTGTCCTGGAGGAACTGGGGGAACATGAGGCCAGTGTGAGTGCTGACCCCAGCACCGCCCAACTCCCAGTTTTGGAATTGGGGGGTGCAGGAACCAGGGAGGGAGGTAAGGGGAGCAAATCCTGGCTGTACCTTGATGACCTCCCCTCCATCCACGTTCATCAGCTTCTGGAGGTTCCCACAGAGCAGGCTGGGCTTGGAGCGCCACTTCAGCAGCCCCAGCAGGTTCACTGGGCAAGAGGAACAGGGCGGTCAGCACTGACTACTCACTGTCAGACCCCAAAGTTACCAACCCTGGGCTGCCCCATCCCACCCTTGATGCCCAGGAGCAGCCAGGACCCTGCCAGGAACATCCAGGACCCCCTCACCCCCTCATATAACCTGAAAATCCCCTGATACCAAGGCCATAAAGCACAAACTTTAAATAGGTCGTGGCTGTGGGAGACACAATCGTGCTGCAGGAAGGGAATTAACGGAGCAGCCTTATCCCCAACACCTCCACACTGAGCCACAGTGCCCTGCGGCCACGTGCCACCGTGTGTCACATCCCCACACCACGAGGCCACGTCCCCCGAGCCCCCTGCACTTCAGCCAGAGCAGGATGAGCCATTCCAGGAGTAGAGCCCAGTATTCCCATGGGCCTTTCCCTGGCCAAGGGGAACCTGTCAGGGCCAAGGGGACACGAATGTCCTTGGCTGCCCTGACCTGTGCAGAGCAGCCCAGGGCTGGAAACTCCCCTGAGTTAACCCAGGAACAGGGGTTAGACCAGAGAGCTCCAATTCCCACCCCAGTTCCGAAGGAAGGTCATGGAGCCTCCAGCAGCCACATTCAGCTGGGAATTCCACTCACTGCTGCTCCTCTCCAGAGGATGGCAGCCCCCCCAAAATCCCTGGATCACGCTGATCCTCCCAGGAACAGCCTTGGCCATTCTGACCATGGCCAAACAGTAGCTGAGCCCTCGCTGTCCCAATGTGATGGACACTGGAGAGCCAAACATCGGGAGAAGCTTGGTCCAGTGGGTGGGAACGCCACCGTGGGGAACCAGGACTCACCGTTCTGGGTCAGCTTGGTGGAGCAGACAAGCGTGGAGATTTGGAAGCTGTCCCGGGTGGACACGGCTAAACTCGACGTGGCCCCGCTAACGCGGAAGGAGGAGCCGGAGAGGAGCTTCGACTCTGACAGGTTCCGCTCCGAGGGCAGGGACAGGTACGCGCTGGCATCCTCCAGCTTCTTGCTGTCACCCTGCGAGGCACAGCCACAGGTCACCCAGCCCCAGGGGACAGGGCTGGTCCCTGTGTGGCCCAGGGGGTCAGTTCTGACCACACAGCTGGTGGCTGTCACCATAGAGAACCCTCATCCCACCCCTGACTCCTGGGATGGACATGCAGTGGGACACCAGCAGGCACTGGGACACCGACATGGAGCAGGACACTGCCCAGGTCACACTGTCACCCTACATCTCCCACCTGTATGGGGCCTCCACAGCCTATTTCTGTGTCCCCTGCTCTAAGCTGAAAATTGAATTGTTGTTTCATCCAGGAGGACTCGCAGTGGTGACTCTGAATGACCCTTCCCTGCTCACTGGCCAGCCTGGCACATGGGGGATGACCAGAGCTGGCCAGCTGGGCTGCAGCTCACAGACATCCACTCTTCCCTGCCTGCAGCTTTGCAGGGTGAAACCCTCCTGCTGAAGGTCGGATGGAGGTGACAGAGCTGCTTGCTGTTGGTTTTCCCCCCTCGGGACACCTGCTAGGAGCAGCCACCACACAGGAGGCCTGTGCTCCTTCCCAGGGCCGAGCCCGCGCAGGGAAAGCCAGCTGGAATTCAGACCAGCTGGAGATGGAGAGGTCTGAGCAGCTAAAAACCCCATCACTCACATTCCCCTGGCAAGCAGAGATAAAGAGATGAAATAGCTTCTGACTCGCGGGATCCAGCCCCCGGTGTCTGCCGGGAAGAGCCGGAGTCAGCCAGGGAGAGGACGGAGCAGGGGAGGACGTGGTGGTTCAGGAGGACAGGGGCAGCTCTCTGAGGGGAACAGCGACCCAGGAGGGAGGTGTGGGAGGCTTGATCCCATTGCCACAGTCAGCACTGGCACGTCCCAAAGGTGCCCAACGCTCCTGCTGTGGAGGGGACAGTCCCCAGGGAGCCAGGGACCAGAGCCAGCGCCGAGGGCCACAGCAGCAGTTAAAGAATTTGGGTCTTTCACCCAAAAATAAAGCAGGGAGGAGGGACACAATAATGATTTCAAATGTGCAGGAGCCTCAGGGAGGAACAGCGCGGTCTGTCCCTATCCTGGGCTGCCACAGCACATGGGAGCAGGTCAGCTCATCCCAAAAAAAGGAGGGATGTGGCTGTGCCTGGAGAAAGTGTAGTCACGTTGCCAAAATCAGAGAATGCTCCCATGCAGCAGCCCAGGGGTGGGGGACAGGCCACCCCTGGGGACACTGGAGCTCCACAGCTGGGCAGGGACCCCAGACAACGCAACCCTGAGCTGGCCCTGGCAGTGGGGACCAGCTCGTGCCTCCAACCGCACTGGTCACAGCAGCCCAAATCCAGGGAGGGGACACCAGGCAAGGGGACAGCGCCTTTAGGGACCCTTCACACAGGAACTGGCTGCGTTTTTCCCAAATGAACAGTGATTTTCTCTCCTCTCCGCTCCCTCGGAGCAAACCCGAGCAGTGCCGGGGCTGGTGAAATCATGTGAAGCGCACCTGACATTCCCTCCCCCGTCACAAATGCTTAAATCACCTTTTCCTGAACAAAACTTGTCATTCCAAGGGAGCAGCAGCGCAGGGATTGGCGACGCCGCGTGCAGGGAGCCCCCACCACCAAGGACAGCGAGGATGGTACTACAAACCTCCTTGGGGACTTTGGGGACGTGCCACCAGCGCAGTGGCTCAGGCAGGGAGTGGGACCCTGGCCCCAGAAGTGCTGCTGTCCCACAGCTCTGCCACTTCAGGGAGCCCCCAGTACCTTGTAGAGCACCAGGTCGTGCTCCCCATCCCGCAGCGTGGTGCCATCGGGGCGCATCAGCCTCACGAAGGCCATGGAGAAAATCCGCTCGCTCCGGTCCTTGGCTGGAGGGGACACACGGGGTGAGGAGACAGAGGGTCAGAGGGGACCAGGACCAGGGACACACCGGACAGGGAGAGGCAGTGCCAGGAGGAAGGTTTGGAGCAGGGGACACTCACAGTCACTGGAGGAGCGGTGGCGGAAGGTGAACCTCAGGTGGGTCCTGTGGACGTCCTCGATGGGAACGGCAATCTGGGTGGGGACGTGTGCCAAGGTGAGGGCAGGGGACACAGGCTGAGCCCCCAGCAGGGCAATGTCCCTCTGTGCTGGACCATCCACTGCTCCAAACCAACCCCACACCCTTCCCAGTCAACCAGTGAGGCTGAACTGGGAGCACTGGGGTTGGGCAGGGCTGCAGTGCCAACTCCGAGGACCACCCACCCCAGTGCTGGTCATCCTGGGTGTCCCATCCCCTCCCCTGAGAGGGGACCAAGGATTTCCACCCAAAAAGCCGGCCCCGATGGGGATCCCCTGCAGCAGCAGGGTTCTGTGGCACAGGAAGAGTGAGTGCCACAGTCTGGGGGGGCTGCAGCCCTGTCCCACCCCAGCCCCTGTGCCCAGGAGCTCCCCAGACCTTCAGGGTCTCCATCCAGCGCTGGTGCCGCTGCTGGTAGTAGACGACAGAGCGGTAGTGGCTGGTGGGGCTGTCCCCTGCTCCAGCATGGATCACGTTCTGCCAAGAGGAGACACCTCGGGATCAGCCCAAAGGACCTTGCAGGAAGGGAGAATTCCCATCCCTGCCAGCCCAAACCACCCACATGTCCCTAAACGCTGTCCCCTCCATCTCCGAAGGGACACATGGCCCTCCCAGAGCACATCAGGGCTTGGCCCTGGGGATGGGGACGGAGGTGGGGCATGCATCCCTGGGCCCTCAGTGATTCCAGCCCATTCCTCAGGAGCCGGGTAAGAATTGGTGTCACAACACCTACAGAGAGGTGACAGACAGCCAAGAGCCAGCCTGGGGGGTGACCCCCCTGCCCTCCTGCCAGCCCCCAGCTCCTTCCCCCACTGCCTGCCCTGGGGACGGATGCTTGGGAGCATGATAGGGTAGCCAGGGTGTCCCCAAAAAAGGACAATTTTCACTCTATCCCTCCACAGCACTTTCCCATATCTTTATTTTATTCCCAGATCTCTATTCCGGGCAGCTCCAGGGGCTCCAGTGGCCAAAGAGGCTCCTCCAGCTGGAGCTGCTGGCTCTGCCCAGGGTGAAGTGACACAGGGGACACCTGCCATACCCGAGGTGAGGTGACATAGGGGACACCTGCTGTACCTGCACCACATTTCCCGCCTCATCACAGACGCACACCGTCACCTCCACGTTCTTCTGCGTCTTCTTGTTGCCCTTGTCGAACTCGCCCTGCACCAGCGTCAGGTAGATGTCGTTCCTGACATCACCTGGGGGGGACAGCCCCGTCAGCCAGGTCCTGCCACCATGCTGGCACCCCCAGGGACCCCCAGGCTTGTCCCTGTCACACTTGCCTGGCATGATGACCTCCGGGTAGCCCAGCTTGCGAGCCACCGCTGTGCTGCGGTCCACCAGGTGCGGGTGGTCCCTCCTCACCTGGCTCAGGTCTCCCCACAGCATCTTCAGGGACACCCAGAGCCCTGCAGGGACCACAGGGATTTTTCAAGGGGACCCAGGGCCACCAGGGACCACAGCAAGTCCTCGACCCTGCGGGGGCGGCCTCATGTGACAAGCAAATGGCTCGGGGAGGAGTCTCATCGCACAGAGTGGGCACAGGGGACACGGGGTCTCTACCTTGTCCCTTGTGGTTGATGTCCTTCCCCTCCACTGCCTTCCGGATCATATTGTGAAGGAAATCGCCATCAGCAGCCACCCTGAAAAAGCCACATTTAAGGGAAAAACCTTTATTCTTTGATTCTCGCATTTCTTGTCCCCTCAGGCTGGTGTCCCCATGCCAGCCAGGCCCTGGAGTGCTGCTCCCTACCCGCTGCCCCCCCAACACTGCCCCCCAGCCCTCGGGGCTCACAGGTGGACGGGGATGAAGTGCTGCTTGTCCTCGTCGCTGTCACACGTCCCCTTGGTGATGTCGGTGATGTCCATCACTGCAGTGACACAGAGGTGGCACCGTGGCAGTGGTGGCACTTCCCAGCCAGTGATCCATGCCCAGAGAAGGACCACGGAGGGAGGTGAAGGCAGGAGGGCTCCCCAGGGACACCTCAGCAGGGCTGTGCTGGGGGTCCCCTGTGCCAGGACAGGGCGGGTCTTGTGTCCCTTGGGCAGGGACAGCTCGGGGGGGAACAGTGTGGGGCCAGCCATGCAGAGGGTTTGGGTCTACAGGCAGGGAGAGAGGACACTGGAAGCAGCCCAGGGACATCACAGAGCCTGTTGTGGTAGCTGGGGGGGGTGACAAGGTGGTGGCACGGGCGTCCCCGGGGGTCTCTGAGGAGCCCAGCCCCACCTGAGATGCCGAAGGGCCGGCGCAGGCCCGTGCTGAGCTTGCGGCTGTGGCTGTCCCGCAGGTCCATGCGCCCCACGCGGATGATCTGGCACACCAGGAACAGCCGCTCCCGCTTCAGGTCCGTGCTGCCCAAGTCCTGGGGAACAGCGGGGTGTGACCCTGGCAGCACCGCGGGGGACGTGCCAGCGCCAGGTGACCACAGGGTGCCCCAAATTGTGCAGGGTGAACCAGCGGGCACAGAGCTTCCACGGGAACCCGCCGCCCTGGGGGCTTCTGTGCACTGCAGGAGCCCCAAAACCCAGAGATGGGGACAATGCCAGGACCGATGACCCCACAGGTGACCCCAGGCCAGGCAGTCTGGCGAGTGGGGGCAACCTGGCATGGCGTGGGAATGGTGGGGTGGCCCTGTACCCCAGCTCCGGGGACCCTGGGGTGCTGCCCCTGCGCCAAAACCATCCAGCGGCGCTGAGGGGAAGGGACAGGGACACTCCACCGCGCGTGGGGACACGCGGGGACACCAGCAGCCAGCAGAGCAGGGGGCGGAGAGTGGCCAGAGCCGGGAAGGGGGGCGGCAGCTGAGCCGAAGTGCTGATGATGCTCATTAACATCGATTTTCCGGGCTCATTTGCATATCGATGGCTCCGCGGCGTCCCGGGGGTCAGCGCTGCGCTGCAGCCAAAGTGCTGAGTCAGCGGGTGCCGAGGGGCGGGCAGGGGGACGGGGCATCCCGAGACCCCCAGGACAGGGAGGGGACCCCGAGACCCCCGGCACCGGGAGGGGACCCCGAGGGGCACGTCTCGGTGCCAGGGCAGGAGTCTGAGGAGGGGCTGGGGCTACACGAGCAGGGGGTTCGGCTGCTCACGAGGGGACACGGGGGACCCCAAATGCTCCGGTTTGGGGCAGCACTGCAGGAGGGGGCGGCGGGCGGCGGCAGCGCGGCTCCCCCAGGGTCTGCGCTCACCGTGAACACGACCTTGAGGTTGTTGAGCAGCTCGATGTCCTGCGGGACCCCCGTGCTGGCCCAGCGGATCACGTAGTTCTCGCTGCGGGGCAGGGGACAGGTGAGGTGGGCACCGGGATGGCAGAGTCCCTGCCAGCTCCCGCTGCACAGACCCCTCAGCACATCAGTGTCCCCAGTCGCCACACACGGACTGTCCGTCCCCTGGCTGTCCCCAGTCACCACACCAGTGTCCGGGGCAGGACAAAACACGGCGAACCCTTCTACTCCAGAGGAGAAGCCCTTTGGGAAGGGACGTGCCCGTTCCCCCTGTGACACCCGCTGGGCAGGATGGGCAGCCTGGGGATGCCACAGGGAGCAGCGGGACAAACACCCAGCACAGGAGGGACAGGGGTCTGTCCTGTGCCCCGGCACCCCACCTGATGATGCGCTGCTCGCCGGGGTCGTACAGCGCCATGAAGAGCTGCGCCTCCTCACCGATGTGGCAGACGAAGTTGCGGACGCACAGGTAGAGGTTGTGGGAGGGCGAAGTGGCCCCGTGGGTGCCGTGGCCGGGTGCTCTGGGCTGCGGGCTCTGGGGAGCACGAGATGGCTCAGCCCCATGGCTCAGCCCTGAGCACAGCCCCTGACATGGGGACATCGGGCTCTGGGCACGACACGGCCGGGGTGCGGGGCCAGCAGTGGCCTCACCGTCTCCTCCTGGATGCGCTGGGTGAGGGTCTGCGCCGCCCGCCTGTGCGCCTGGAAGAGGCTGATGACGCTCGTCCCGTCGGGGTCCAGGATGTTCTCGTCCTCATCCCGCACCA
This sequence comes from Pomatostomus ruficeps, assembly GCA_013400735.1. Taxonomy (NCBI): domain Eukaryota; kingdom Metazoa; phylum Chordata; class Aves; order Passeriformes; family Timaliidae; genus Pomatostomus; species Pomatostomus ruficeps. The sequence continues at coordinate 191,974 of VYZT01016176.1, forward strand.
CCAGGTCCAGCGCGAGGATCCTGCAGGGGCCGGGATGGGGTGAGGCAGGACCAGGGGGACACGGGTCTGTGTGTCCCAGCAGGACCCACGTGTCCTTGCACAGAGGCTGAGGGAACAGGACAGATCCCACTGGGAAAGGGGACAGGAGTCGGGCAGCAGCAGGGACACTCCTGTGCCAGCCATGCTCATCGGCTATAACCCCTGGCCAGGTGGCTTGTGCACCTGCTGGCACACTTACTGTCCCCAGCCATCATGGGACAGCCAGCTGGGATGACGGGGACACAGGAACAGCCAGCCAGGACAGCAGGGACACAGGGTGCCCCAGGGATCCGCAGCTGGGGTGATGGGGACACAGAGACACCCAGACAGGCTGTCAGGGAGCACCCCTGGGCACCGCACAGCCTGTGCCAGGGGCAGATTTGGGGTCCCTGTGCCCTGTCCCCGCCCTCACTTGTTGCCGTAGTCCATCTTGCCGGTCACCTCCTTCCGGAGCCGCAGCAGCTGGTCCTTGGGCAGCGTCCCCGAGAGCAGCTGCGAGCGCTGCTCCATCAGTTCCTGCATCATCCGCTTCACCTGCCCGTACCGCTCCGTCTGCCCGGCCTGCGCCAGCACCACAGCGTCACTGGGGTCACCAGGGGTCCCCCACTCTGCTCCCAGACCCCCCGGACCCGAGGACCCTCGTCCCTCACCACGTAGAGCTGTTTCCAGATGGTGGCCCACTCCCGCAGCGTGGTGGTGATCTCCTGCACCATCGGCATCTCGGCGGGTACCACGCTCTCCTCCGCCCTGGGGGGAGGCACAGGGACCCCTGAAGCCCCCCCAGCACGGCAGGGAAGAAGGTGGAGCCCACCGCCCCTGCCCGTGCCCCACACCTACCCCCGCTGCTCCACCACGGCGCCCTTCAGCCGGATCAGGGAGGCCGGAAAGATGCCCTGAGGGAGCCGGAGCCGTCAGCGTCCCCAGGATGGGAGACATCCCTCGGGGGGACACAGCTGGGGGCCACACGGTGCCCAGCCAGCCGTGCCCCCCTGCACCCCAACATTCCCGCAGGGACAGGGCAAGCCGCTGTTCGTGTCTCCCTGCCTCCCCAGACCCCCAGCAGGGACAGAGAAAGTCACCAGCAGTGCCCCTGCTGCCTTCAGAGCCCCAGCACCCCCTCACCTACCCGGGCAGCCCTGTTCCGGAGTGAGTACCCGCAGTACCAGCCTGTGAGGGGAGGGGACATCATCAGCCCGGCCGGGGGTCCTGACCCCCACTGCAGGGCCAAAGGAGGGTGCAGGAACCCATGTTGGGGTGCACCCCGGGGTCCCCCTTACCCTCGGAGGCCTGCAGGATGTGCACCATCTCCCCGATCTGCAGCGGGAGGTGATGCTCCTTGGTGCGCGGGAAGTTCCACACAGCTGCGGGAAGAGGGGTTGGGAGCTGGGATCCCTGCCTGGAGCCCCTCACCAGCCCCCGGGGCCTGTGCATCTGCACCCCACAGCCAGCCCCCCATGAGCTGGCTGCCCCCCAGAGCACCCCGAGAGATGGGGCAGAGCCCCAGCCCCAAAAAGAGTGTGAGACCCCCCAAGTATCCCGACCCCACAACCCAGGAAAGCCACAGCACAGCCCGCACAGGGCTTGGGGCACAACAGGAACCCCTAGCCCCATCCCCACCCTCGGGGGTCCCCTATGGGACACCCTGGGTCCCGGTGGTCCTGCTCCTGGCACAAGCAGTGCGGGGACGCAAGTGGCGCTGAGCCCCTGCCCAGGGCTGGTGGCCCAGGGACAGGTCTGTCCGGTGACAGTGGAGCTGGTGGCAGGGGAGGGGGGCGGTGGGGACAGGAGCTCGCCGGTGGCCAGCCGTTTCCTGTGCGGCGGCAGCGCTGTGGTTGTCCCTGTCGCTATTTCTGGCCCCAGGGACAGCCCTAGGGCAGGCAGCTCTGGTTTGTCCCCCAGAGTGAGGGACAGTCACTCCGCCCAGGGGTCCCTGCTAGGACACTGCAAGCTCTGAGCCTCAGCCAGAGCCAGCTCATACTGCAGCTCCCCCAGACCCACATGGCTCATCAGGACCCCTCATGCTGACCCTCACACCTTGGGCCACCGTGAGCCCGCAGGTCCCATGGGACCCCTCCCATCACCCTGCGCTCCCCACGAGGACCCTGAGCCAGCTGGGACCAGTAGCAGCTCAGCCCTCGCTCAGGTGCTGCCCAGGACCCTAGGCTCAGCCCTCCCTCCAGCACCGCAGACAGTGCAAGGGAAGGGCGCAGGAAGCGGCCCCTGAAAGAAACGGGAAGAGGCACAGAGCTGACAGAGCCAGCAGCAGCTAGGGGTGCTGCAGGGAGTGGGGGTGCCCAGGGCTGGGGAGCTCAAACTGGGGGTGCTGCAAGGGCTTTGCAACAACCAACACCGAGGCAGCTGCAAAGCCCCAAATTATTGGGGTGTCTCAAAACTCCCCCAGAGCCTCAGCAGCCGGGCTGAGCCCAGACACACAACCGGGAGGGAAGCCAAGCCCCCACCCCAGTGCTGTGCCCCAGTGCTCCCCACCAGCACCAGCTCTGGAGTCTCCTGGTGGGTCAGTCCTGTTGACACCTGCCCTGCTCAGCCCCATCCCCTGGGCCACCTGTCACCAGCCCTGCAGCCCCCACTCACCCCCTGTTCATTTCTGCACCCACCAACCCACCCAGCGCCAGCACTGCGGGGACCTGGCCCCTCCTGGCGTCACCTCACAATGGCACCAGCCCAGCACCACAGGTGCCATCACCTGCCACCCCCACAGCCAGGGGGTGTCACCCCGTCCTGCCAGGCAATCAGGAACCCCCACGGGGCCCAACACCCGCAGCACCCACTCACCCACGCCGTACTTCTCCTTGGTGGGCAGCCAGGGCGCCATGGCCACCGGGGCACCGGGGCTGTGCCGCGGGGACCGGGGCGCTGCAGGGCCACTGGTGGTTCCTCCTGCCACCCTCCCCGCGTCACGTGTACTCCCGGCTTGTGAAACCTCCGCTTCCTCAGCGTGCGCCAGGCGCGGGGGTCCCACCCCACCGTCCTGCCCCTGCCACCTGCCGGGGCAGCGGGGTGGGGATGGAGCCCCCGGGACCACCCACCCAACGGTCTGGGCTCAGGGGTGGCAAGATGGTTCTGGTCACTGGAGTGGGTCATGGTGGCACGGTGACACCTTGGCTGAGCACCATGGCCAGAGTCCCCAGCCTGGACATTGGAGCATGGAGCGAGTGTGGCTCCAGCCACACCGCGGCACCAGGAGCCACATGGAGCCGTGTGCCTGTGCCAGCCGTGATGTTCCCAGCTGGCATTGCCAGGACGAGGCTTCTGCCATCGTGGCTGGGTCTGGCTTGTCCCCATCTCCATCCCTGTCCCTCGGAGCACCAGACCCAGCTGTGCCAGCACCGGCTCCGTGTCCTGTCCAGCCCTCTGCCACCACGACACTGGGAGAGCGCGTGGAGCAACTGCTCAGCACCGGCCACTTCCTTCCTCCCGCTGGCCGCACTCGCCTGTCCGGCACTGGTGGCTCCAAAGGGATGTCCCCAAACCCCCTTGCAAGCTGAGCCTGCTCTGGGGTCACCCCCAGCCCCAGGACAGACCCCCCGACCCAAAGCCGACCCTAAGAGCTCCGCGGGAGAGGGAGAGCGGGTGGGTTTGGGATCAGCCAAAACCGGGCACAACGTGATCCTGCCGCGGCACTCCGGTGTCACCGCCCGGGCCGAGGTGCGAGGGCGGGAGCCGCGGGACCCTCAGGAGCCGCCGGAGCCGCCACCCCGCACGGTAAAGCCCGGTACGTGCCGCCACATCCCCGCCACTGCACGGACCGGGGCTGGCAGCACCGGGAGTGAACGGAAGGAAACGCGGCACGGGCACGGGCACGGGCGTGACGCGGGCACCGGCATGCGGCGGCTGCCGGGGCTCTCGGAGAGCAGGAACTGCAGACGTGGCACTTCCCGCAGCCTCCGAGGTTCCCGGTTCCCGATTCCCGCAGTCCCGGGGTCAGCAGGCACCGCTCGGTCACCGCCCGGCTCTGCCCGGTGCGCGGTCCCTGCCCAGTGCGCGGCTCTGCCCCACGGCCCCGGTGGGAGCTCCGGCCGGGCCGGGCCCCCGGGGCCGTTCGCCGGTCACGGAGCTCCACCTGCCGGTCCCGCCGGGAGCCGCCGCGGCCGAGGGCGCTGCTCCGGGTGCGAGGCGCCGGTACGGGATGTCCGGCACCGGGATGTCCGGCCCCGGTAGGCTCAGCGCTTTGCAGAACGCCTCGCTCCGTCAGCGGGATGCCCAGCACCGGTATGACCAGCACCATTACGGGATGCTCCGGTGCGGAGTGCCCGGTACCGGTACGGGATGCCCGGCTCCGGTACACCCGACAGCAGTATAGGATGCCCCGCATAGAGATGCCCAGCACTGTTACGGGGTGCGCCGGTACAGAATTCCCGGATCCGATACGCCCGGGATGCCCAGACCCAGTACGGGATGCCCTGCACCAGCACCGGGATGTCCGGTCCCGGGAAGCCCGGTCCGGACAGGAGCTGCGCGTGGGCTCGGGCTGCAGCCGCGGCCGGCTGGGGGCCGCACAGCGGGTCTGGCAGCGTGGGGCACCGGGCAGAGCAGGGCCGGAGCCGGGAGCGCTGCCGGGGGTACCGGGGGTCCCGGTGGGGTCCGCCCGGTCCGGTCCCGCCGCCACATCCGGGCCCCGCCCGGCGCGGGCGCTGATTGGCTGCCGCGAGCGGGGCACGTGACGTCGCGCGGGTCACGTGGCCGTGTCCCCAGGCAGGGCCCGCGGTGGCGCGCGCAGGTGAGCGGCGGGACCGGAACCGGAACCGGGGCCGGAACCGGAGCCTCGGCCCGGGTGGGGGCGGGGGGGATCGCCCCCGACCCGACCCCGACCCGCCCGGTCCGCTGAGGTCCGGCCCGTTGCCGGTGCTCAGTTGCCCGGTCCGGACCGTCCCGTACAGGTGCTCCGCCGACCCGGTCCGGCCCATGCCGTTCGGGACCGGCCTTCCCAAGGTGTCCGCCCTGTTCCGCAACGCCCTGTACCGCGCCTCGGTCCGGTCCCCACGCACAGCCCGGTGCGGTCCCCGAAGCCCGGTCCGGTCCGCGCACCCCGCTCGATCCTGCGGGGCTCTCCCGGTGACCGATCCCCTTTCCCCGGTTTCCTGCCCGCCCGCCGGTTCCCTGCCCGTTCTCCCGGTTCCCCACACTGCGGCTCTGTTCCTGGTCTCCCGGGCCGTGTCACCCCTCCACACCTGTCCGTGCCCCTCTGCCCGCATCCCCCGCCCGTCCCCGGTATCCGCGGGTCCCCCCCACCCCGCGGGACGGGACGTGGCACTGGGCTGCCCCGGGCTCCTTCCCGGGACGTAGGCGAGGGTGGGTCAGCGCCGGTCCCGCTCCACCCCCGCCCGCCCTCGCAGCTCCGGTGTCCCCGCCATGGCCGGATCCGGGACCCCGGGCCCTTTGCCCGGGCCGAGCGGCCCCGGCTCCGCGCTGGAGGAGGAGGAGGAGGATGAAGATCCGTCCCTGGGCTGCGACGGCGACCTGGAGGTGAACCCCTACGACGGGCTGCCCTTCTCCTCCCGCTACTACGAGCTGCTGCGGCAGCGCCGGGAGCTGCCGGTGTGGACCACCAAGTACAGCTTCATGGAGCACCTGGAAGGCAACAGCGGCATCGTGCTGGTGTCCGGACCCCCCGGTACTGGCAAGAGCACTCAGGTGAGGGCAAGGGCGGCTGGGGGGCTGCGTGTGGATCTTCCCAGACCCCACGGCAGCGCCTGAGCCGTGGGACACATGGAAAGAGGTGCCGAGCCCCCCGGGAACGCTGCGCTGAGCCCGGCAGGGTGAGCGGGCACCGGGATGTGCCAGGACCGGCACTGGGCTGCCGGCAAACCCGCAGCACGAGCCGGGAAGCCACGGGAGCGGCTGGCACGGGAGCAGCTGGCACGGGAGGTGGCAGAGGGAGAGGGGAATGGCGCCTCCCGGAGCTGGGCCTGCTGCAGGGACAGTGGCGGGGCTGGGGTGTCACAGCCCTCCCGGCTGCCCCCGGGGAGCTGGTCCCAGCTGCTGGTGACACTCGGGGACAGCACCTGGCAGACTTTGACCGGGGAGCGATTGCGGGAAGGGCGGCGCAGCTGTGGCTGCTGTGGGGACTGAATGGGCTGGGTCGCCGCAGGCTATCGGGGTGTTGGCCCCGGGCTGGAAGTGCTCAACTAAATCACCTCCCTGGGTGTGACCTGCTGGGTTTCTGGGCTTGGCTGGCACTGCCGGGTTTGGGGAATCAAGCCCCTGTGTGGGCCTCAGGGCTGGTGTTTTTGGGTGCAGCAGTCCCTGCAGGGCCCTGAGACACTGAGGCACAGGCACCACTCATGGGGGGCTCAGAGGTGACAGAGGAAGCAGGACTCAGCTCCCCGATGCCCAAGGGACATCCGTGTGGCCTTGGCACTGTCCCACTCTGCCTGGCCAGGCATTTGGCCAGCAGCTTCTCCCTGGTGTCCCTAATGTGACAGTAGGGCCGTGGTGTCCCATACTGGGGCAGGAAGCTGCAGGTGTGGAGCCATGGGGCTCCTGTGACAGGCTCAGAGGTGACAGGAGTGGGGAGGGAAGATCCTGCCTGGGCTGTGACAGCCTCAGGACAGCCCCTGGCCCTGGAGGTCCTGCAGCCAGAACCCTGGGGACGATCCCTGTGCACTTTGAAGGGACACAGCAGGGAGGGGACAGTCCTGTGGCCATGCTGACCCCGCACCCTGACCCCGCAGATCCCGCAGTGGTGCGCCGAGTACGCCCTGTCCCTGCAGTTCGCCCACGGGCTGGTGGCCTGCACCCAGCCCCACAGCCTGGCCGCCCTCAGCCTCTCGCTGCGTGTGGCCGATGAGATGGACCTGAACCTGGGCCACGAGGTGGGCTACTGTGTGCCGCACGAGGACTGCTGCACCGCCGACACCATCCTCAGGTACGGGGAGGGACAACGGGGCCTATGCCGGGAGCACAGTGCCCTAATCCCGCTGAGCTTTGCGTAATCCCTTAATCCAGCCTGGCCTCGCTGGGAAGCAGCATGGGCTGCGGCGGGGAGGGGGCTGCTGTGGGGAGGGGGTGAAGTGACCCCCCCCCAGGCAGGGGTCCATGCTGATGGGGCAGGGCCGTGACAGGTTCTGCTCAGACGAGATGCTGCTGCGGGAGATGACGTCGGACCCGCTGCTGCGGCAGTACGGGGTGGTGGTGCTGGATGAGGCGCAGGAGCGCACGGTGCCCACGGACGCACTGCTGGGGCTGCTCAAGGACGTGCTGCACCAGCGCCCGGCCCTGCGCCTCGTGGTGGTCACCTCGCCCGCCCTGGAGCCGCGGCTGCGCGCCTTCTGCGGGGACCCCCCCGTGGTGCGGGTCCCCGGGCACAGCTCCCCGCCGCAGCTGCTCTACCGGGAGCCGCCGGCCCACGGGCGCGTGGCCGCCGCCTGCCAAGCCGTGCTGGACATCCACCGGCGCCAGGAGCCCGGCCACATCCTCGTCTTCCTGGCCAGTGAGCAGGTGGGCTGAGGGGGAACAGGACAGGGGAGGTTTGGGGTGTCCCTGTCAGTGGGGAGCCCTGAGGATGGCAGGGGCAGCTGGGGTTAAACTGGGGGAGCTGGGGCTCCTATGCAGAGCCCCAGCACCCTGAGATGGGGATGGGGACACTGCGGGTGTCAGTGGGTGTCACCTGTGCCCCCGTCCTTTCCCAGGAGATCTCGGAGTGCTGCAGCGCCATCCAGACAGAGGCCATGGCGCTGAGCCTGGCACTGGGCCCGCTGCTGGTGCTGCCGCTGCATCCTGGCATGGGCCGGGCTGCCCAGCGCCTCTACGAGACCCCCGAGGAGAGCTGGGAGCGGCGCGTCATTGTCACCCACTGGCTCGGGGACTCATCCTTCTCACTGGGCACCGTGCGCTTCGTCATTGACTCGGGGCTGGAGCTGCGCAGCGTGAGTGGAACGGGGGATGGATCGGGGTTTGGCTCTGCTCTGGGGCACAATGGGATCCTCCCTGCCATGATGTTCCAGGCTGGGAGGAGGGATCTGCCCTGGGGAGGTGCAGTGGTGGCCCTGCGCTGGCAGGTGAGGGGCTTTGGGGGATGGCAGGGGTCCCCTGCGGCGTCCCCCTCACAGCCTCCCGCAGGTGTACAACCCCCGCATCCGTGCCGAGTCCCAGGTACTGCGGCCCATCAGCCGGAGCCAGGCCGAGTCACGCATGCAGCGAGCTGCTGGCAGCCCCCCAGGTGAGACCCCTGCTCTGGTATCCCCCCTCAGGGCTGTGGTGCCACCCCATTGGGGCCACCAGCAGCCCCTGGCCCGGCACCTGTGCCCTGTCCCAGCTCACGGCCCCTCTCCTGCAGGCACCTGCCTGCGCCTGTACTCGGAGGCCTTCGAGCAGCGCCTGCCCCCCAGCCCTGCGCCCCACGTCAGCGAGACCAGCCTGAGCCGCCTCGTGCTGCTGCTGAAGCGCCTGGACATTGCCGATATGGGCCAGTGTGACTTTCTTGACCGCCCAGGTAGAGCCCATGGGAGCTGGGCATGGCTGGGGGGCTGGAGCAGAGGGGCACAACAGGGCAGCCATGGCTGTGGCCGTCACTGCGGCCTGGGTGTCTCTGGAGAGGGACTGGGGGCCTGCAGGGGCAGGACAGGGTGGGCAAAGCTGCCTGATGTCCCACCCTAGCCCCCGAGTCTCTGATGCAAGCGCTGGAGGACCTGGACTACCTGGCAGCCCTGGATGATGATGGGAATCTGTCGGAGGTGGGGATCATCATGTCGGAGTTCCCACTGGACCCGCAGCTGGCCAAGGCCCTCATCGCCTCCTGCGAGTTCGACTGTGTGGAGGAGATGGTCAGCCTGGCCGCCATGCTCACAGGTACCCTGGGGGGACATGGGGTGGCCCTCAGGAGAGGTGCCAGGGGCACACAGTGACCCCCCTGCCCACCCGCAGCGTCCCCCTGCTTCGTGCCCCTGTCCACACACCTGGAGGAGGCGGTGGCCCTGCGCCGGCGGGCGCTGCTGCACCCCAACGGGGACCACTTCACTCTCATCAACATCTTCAATGCCTTCCAGCAGCGTGAGCGTGGGCAGGGGCTGAGGGGGGGGGGCTTGGACCCCTGTGAGCATCCCACAGACCCCTTTGTGTCCCCTGTATCCCCGGCTCCTCCTGGTGTCCCACAGCCCGGCATGTGTCCCCTGCCCTGGAGCTACGTTCCTGACCCCATCCCCGTGCCCAGCCTGGCTGGGGGAGGATCTGGGGGATCTCTAGCCTGGGGGCTGTGCCCTCTGCTCCATCGCTGTCACCACTGTGTGAAGGGGTCACAGACAGGGGGAGTGGCAGTGCTTCTGTGGTCTCCAAGTCCCCAGGCCGGCAGAGTCTCTGGTCACCTGTCCCTATCCTCATGGCACCACCATCCTGTCCCCACATCACTGACCCTGTCCCCATGTCAGTGACCCTGCTGTCCTATCCCTGTCCCCATGTCAGTGACCCCACTATTGCATCCCTGTCCCAATGTCAGTGATCCCACTATCCCATCCCTGTCCCCACATCACTGACCCTGCTGTCCTATCCTTGTCCCCATGTCACTGCCTCCCTGTCCTGTTGCTGACCCCACTATACCATCCCTGTCCCCATGTCAGGGACTCCCTGTCCCGTTGCTGACCCCACTATACCTTCCCTGTCCCCACATCACTGACCCGACTGTGCCAACCCTGTGCCCACATCACTGACCCCGCTGTCCCTCATGCAGACGCCGGGGATGAGGGCTGGTGCCGGAAGCACGGGGTATGCGCGGAGGCGCTGCGCCTGGCGGGCACCGTGCGCGCTGAGCTGCTGGAGGTCATGCACCGCATCGAGCTCCCAGTCTCGCCACCCGCCTTCGGCTCCGACGCCAACGCCCTCAACATCCAGCGGGCCCTCATATCTGGGTACTTCCTCAAGGTGGGCCCAGGGGGCTGTGGGGAGTTATGGGGGAGCTGTGGGGGGTTTGCCACCCACCCCACTCCCTCCTGGTCCCTCCCAGGTCGCCCGAGATATTGACGGCTCCGGCAACTATGTGATGCTGACGCACAAGCACGTGGCCCACCTGGCCCCCGCCTGCGGGTACCTGCTGCAGCCACCCCCCCGCTGCCTGCCCCCCTGGGTGCTCTACCACGAGTTCACCATCTCTCAGGACAACTGCCTGCGCGTGGTCTCCGAGATCCAGCCCCAAATGTGAGGGCTCGGGGACGGGGAGGGACAGGTCCTTACAGGGGGTCCCCATATCCCCATAGCTGGCTGACCCCTCCCCATCCCCGCAGGCTGGTGGAGTTGGCCCCCCAGTACTACTTGAGCAACCTGCCCCCCAGCGAGGGCCGGGACCTGCTGATGGAGCTGCGGGAGAAGGTGGTGACGGCGGAGGACGCGCCAGCAGGGCCGGAGTCGCTGGCGGAGGCGGCCGGACGCGATGATGAGCCAGGGGACGTCTGCGTCCTGCAGTGAGCCGGAGCAGTGGAGCCCCGCGGCGGGGCTGCCTGGGCTTGGCCGTGACCCGGGGACAGGGGAGCCCCGGAGAGGCCCCAGGGGGGCCGTGCGGCTGTAGGGGCTGTCCCGGTCCCAGGGAGGTGCGGGCACGGCCTGGCACTGCCTCGGCGCCGCGCCGTGGTCAGTCGCGGGCCAGTGGCCATGGGACCACGCTGGCACCTCAGAGCGTGGATTGGGGAGCGCTGGTCCTGGCCGGGGGAGTCGTGTGGGCCCTCCCCACTGGGCTCCTTCACCCCGTCTTTCCCAGGGGTGCTGCGGGGCTGGAGACGTCGCCTGTCCCGTTCCCCCCACACCCGGGGCCGAGGGGCCACGCGCGGGTCCCTCCTGTATAAAGTTTTGTGACCTTTGCTCCTGGTTTCGTGTCCATGACTGCAGCGAGGGGTCTAGACAGGGTGGGGTCCATCCTGCCGAGGGACCTCACCACAGAGGGGTCCGGCCAGGGTGGGGTCCATCCTACTGAGGGACATTGCCACAGAGGGGTCTGACTGGGGGTGGGCTCTGTCCCTGCTCCTCCCATCTCCCAAGGTTTCTGTCTGTGAGGCCTCGCTCCTCTCCCACCCTTGTTTTGGGTGCCAGGCTGGGATCCCGACCGTGCTGAGCTGCTGAGGGCATCCCTGGCCTTTGCCTCAGGACTTCCCCTCCGTGGCTGCGGTTCTTCTGCAGAAGCCAAGGGGAAGCTGCGGTTCGTGAGGGGGGGTGAGTGGCTCCCCGAACCTGCCGCCAGCGCCTGCCTCCCCCAGACAGGGCACAGCAGGGCACGGGTGCACCCCTGGGCAAGGTCCCCCATCCTCCCCCCCCCCATCGGGGTCCCCAACAGTGCTGAGCTGCTGCCTGGGGGCCAGGGGGTCCCGGCTCCCCCTCGCCCACAAACAGAGGATTCGCTCTGCTCAGGGAGGGGCCCGGAGCTCCCACAGCCCCGAGCTGGCCGCAATGCCTCAAAAGGTGAGCGTTGGGCTCCCCCAGCCTCCCACAGCCCCCACTTCCCCTTTGCTTTCTAGGAACTCCAGGATGTACGTGAAAGGGTACAGCGCTCCCCTCCCCGGGGCAGGGTCTGCTGCCTGCATGCCCTCGACGTGGGCTGGCATCAGTGGGGTGGCAGAGGGGCAGTTAGTGACCATGATGATCTCTGTCCCTTACGTCCTCATCTCTGCCCAGCATCCCATGGGGCACGCAGTGGCGCAAGGAGGGGAGGGAAGGGGTGAGACAACTCATGCTGGGCTGGGGGCATCACCCCGAGCCTCTGTAGAAGCCCTCCCGTCTCCTTGAAGACCCACTGCAGAGGGGTCCAGCCCTGAGCTGTCCCTCTCCAGGCCCCAGGACAGGGGCTGATAGACCTCGCTGGTCACCCCCACCCTGTAGCGGGGCACTGCAGGGGTTTTGTGTGGCACTTGGTGATGCACAGGGGCTCAGGACCCCTCTGGAAGGGCTGGGACCACCTGGCACTGTCCCAGGTGGCCAGCGCTGCCCCTTGTCTGGCTGTTCCTGGGGGGGGATCCATCCTCCGGCATCCGGGGGCAGGGCAGTGACCCCTGCCCTGGGAAATACCAGTGGTGAGTCCCAGGGCCTGGTGGGTGGAGGGTTGGGGGCCTGAGCGTGGGTCCCATTCTCCAGTTCTAAGAACTGTGATGCTGCTGTGGCTGCACCTTGGGGCAGCCCCACGGAGTCCAGCCCAGTATAAGACCGCAGCCCCCTGTCCCTGCGGAGCCCACCAGAGCAACGCACACAGAGGTAGGCACAGGGTTGGGGGGTCTCAGGGGGATGCTGCTTCAGGGATGCTGCTCCCAGAGCTGGGAGCTCTGCCCTGGCTGGGGGCTCTGCCTTGGCTGACCCCGCTGGCTGTGCTCCTCTCCTGGGTTATGTCCAGTTGGGACTACCTTTCCCTTCCTTTCCCTTCATTTCCCTTCATTTCCCTTCTTTTCCCTTCCCCTCCTGGAACTACCTTTCCCCCTCCTTCCCTTTCCCTCCCAGATGCTGGTGCTGGCGGGACTGGTGCTGTTCCTCGTTCCTGCGGAACCCCTGACTGCCTTCCCCCCAAAGTGTGAGTGCTGCCGCCGGGGCACAGGGGAGGCTTTGGAGGGCAGATCCTCCGACTGGGTGTCTGCCGGGACTGCTGAGGATCGGGAGGGAGTGGGGTCATCCCAAACCCACATTGGTCTGGTAGGGGTTGGGACAGCCCTGCTGGGAGATTGGAGGGTGGGCATGAGGGAGATTTGGGGTGGGTATGGGGTGAGGGAGCAGGGTGAGGACCGCAGGACAGGGTGGATATGAGGCCGAGGGACACCCAGCCCCATGGCAGAGTGGCGAACACTCTGCCCACACCACAGCCCGTCTCTAACCACGGGCTCTGCCTCTCACCTCCAGTCCAGGTGGGGAAGCTGAACCAGGACATGGTGGTGCGATGTGACACTTCAGAGCAGCACATCTACTGGACGCTGAACGGCGATCAGGACCCCATGGCCGAGCTGGTGCCCGAGGGCCAGAACCTCACCATCCTGGGCTTGGACCTGCCAGCCACGGGCAACTACAGCTGCTGGGCTGGCCCCATCCTGCTGGACAGCACCTACGTGGTGGTCAGCAGCACCCGTACGGAGGGGCATGACTGGGGCAGCTGGGGGTGATGGGGTGCAGGGGGTGGAGGGCTGAGGAGCAGGAAATGCTTGTGCCCAGCCCAGCAAGGCTGTAGGGCCGGGGGGAGCCCCACCAGTGCCATGCAGGGAGGGGACACAACTCCCAGCCCCACTCAACCCTGACCAGTCACCCCTTGGCCCCCTCAGGAGAGGAGGAGATCACCGTATCCTGCCGGGCTGAGTCCTACAACGGCTCCTTCCACTGCTCCTGGCCTGGGCCGCCCTCTGCCGTCTTCCATGCCCGCCTCTCACGCAGGTGGGTGCCCTGGGAGCCCCCCAAATCCACGGCCACCCAGCCCTAAGATCTGCTCACCTCTCCCTCTCCACAGTGACGGCTCCATAGGGCCATGGATGCCCTGGGACACCCCAAACCCACCCCAGCCCCACGGCCACCCAGCCCTAAGCCCTGCTCACACCTCCCTCTCCACAGCGGTGGCTCTGTGGGGCCATGGGTGCCGGTGGCCAGTGACCACGGCCACTTCAACATCAGTCTGGCAGACTCCTCGTTCTGCCCCTTTGGAGAGGAGCTGCACCCACTCCAGCTGCACCTGGAGGGGCTCTCAGACACCTCCTACTTCAACTTCTCCAGCTACTTCTTCCTCCGTGACATTGGTGAGCTCAGGGCAGGAGCAGTGGGGTGGGGGTGTCCCAGAGGCACTGGGGGCTCCAGGGGGGTGTATTGGCCCCTTTCTGAGTCCCCTCTGCCCACAGTGCGTCCTGAAACACCCCGGGAACTGACTCTGCGGCAGCAGGGGGAGCGGCTCCACCTGGCCTGGGCTCCCCCGGCCTCCTGGTCGCTCCCCAAGTCCTACTTCACTCTGATCTACCATCTGCAGTATGAGCTCCACAATGGCACCCAGGTAACAGCGGGGTCCCTGCCCAGGGGGACCCTGCACTGGCTACCCCGTGTCCCCACCCTGCTCTTGCCCCCTGCTCCCCTCAGTGCTGCCGGGGTCAGGCGGTGCTGATGCCCCCTCCCCGAGGGTCTCCCTAGACCACGTCCTTCCCCCTTTGCAGGTTGAGCAGTTCGTGGAGGGTGCAGAGGAGACGCCGGTGCAGGCGGGAGCACGGCGGGTGCGCATCAGCTGCCGGGACCCCTACACTCCCCCAGCCTGGAGCCCCTGGAGCACCTGGATGGGCCTTGGTGCACCCCAATAACACTGACTTCGAGGGTGCTGACCCCACAAACAGGCACCTCTTTTCCTCAGAACCCCCATTCCTTTTGCAGTTGGGAAAATGCTTTTTTTTCCCCTATTAAAATGCTGGGTTTGGTTTTGCTACCACAAACCCTGGTCAGTGTCTGTGTGAGGAGGGGGTTGTTGGGCTGAGGGACTCCTGGCTGCCACGGGGCTGGGCCCTGGGGTTCTTCTGCATGTCTGGAACAGGCTCCAGCCCTGCTCCAGCCCAGCTTGGGGACAACCTGGGCAGAGGGTTGGGTTCCCACAGCCCTGACCAGCTACACACAGATTCACTGGACTCCCCTACTCCTCAAAAACCCCTCCCAGATTGGCCTCCTCTCTGGGGGCTGTGGTGGGACGTCCCCAGACACAGGGGCAACACTCCGTCCCCACATCCCAGGGAGCAGGATCCCATCCTGACCCTAAGAGCACCGATCACAGTGGGGCGGGGAGGGGTCCGGGACTGATCGCCACCACTGGGGGGCTCAGTCCCCGCCGAAAGTGTGGCTGTGCCCCACAATGTGCCACCCTCAGTGTCCCTGTGAGGTGCCTAACTCGGCGGTGAGGGGCTGCACCAGGCAGGAGGGAACCCACGCTCCTCCCTGAGCCCCCCGTGCCCCCGCCCCACCACAGACCCCCGGAGCACAGCCGGGGGTGCTGCCCGCCCCCCTCAGACGGGCCGGCTCCGGGTGATGCCACGGGGCTTTATTGAGGTGCTTCCACACGGGTCTGGGCAGGGACCTCCACCCCGGAGAGGCTGGTGAGTGTGTGTCCCCACGGGCGCTGCCCTCCCGGGGGTCCCGGGGCAGGTGGGCGCGCAGAAGTCCGGAGGACCCGTGGGACAGGGGGGCAGAAGGACCGGGGCTCCGTGAGTCCAGAGAGGTCCAGAGGGTCCCAGGGAGCCATGGCCCGGGGAGCAGGAGTCGGGGGTCTTGGGTCCGGCGGAGGAACCGGGATTCGGTGGTGGGGCTGAGAATGCGGTCCCCGGACCAGGGGTCCAGTGGTAACGGCAGGGCCGGGGTCCGGTGGTGGGACCGGGGTTCCAGGGCTCCGCTCACGGCGGGGTCAGGCCGCCCAGGCGCAGCTCCTCGCTCTCCAGCATCTCCCTGGAAAAGAAGGGCCGGGCTAAGCCCCTCGCCCCCCGCGCCCCCCGTGCCC
>VYZT01016176.1:213817-232856 GCA_013400735.1 Pomatostomus ruficeps
TACGGGAGCGAATGGATCTGGCGGGCCCGGAGCCGACGCGCCCGGTGAGGGGGCCCGGGGGTTGTTCCACCCCGCCGTTCCCCGAACACGGACCCATCTCGGGACACGGATCCCGATCTCCTCGAGCCGCCGTTGTCGGTAGCAGGGACCTCGGTTCCCGCCTTTCTCGGGGCACCGACCCCACGCCGACCTTCAGTTCCCGGGCCATGAATCCCCGTTTCCCGGGACCTGCCGTTCCCGGTAGCAAGGACCCCATTTTCCACGGACCAGACTGTTCAGGGCGGTGGAGTGTCCGGCACCCCGACCCCGCCATTCCCGGAGATAGACCCCGGTCCCCGTCCCGCCGTTCCCTGGGGTGGACCCCGGTTCCCCGCCCCGCCCTTCCCGGTCACAGAGCCCAGCCCGGCCCCGTCGGCGGGCGGTAACGACAGTGGAGAGCGGCACGGGCTGGACCAGGTCTTCCGACGACTATCGCGATAGCGACGCGACGGCCCCGCGGGTGGGTTCCCGGCGGCTCTGGGGCGGGTCACGGCCCCGGGACAGGGGCTGGCGGGGCGGGGGCGGCCTCCCGGGCACCCTGGCGCCACCGGTCTGGGGCAAATGACATTACCGGGGCCTGCGCCTGTAAATCACGGCGGCACCGGGGGCTGCAGCTGCCGCACCGGGAGCGCGGCACGCCCCGGGGCACCGGGGGCACCACACACCCCGGGGCACCTCACATCCCAGGGGCACCGCAGGCACCGGGGGGCACCGGGTGGTCCCAGGCTCGCCGCAGTGTGCGGTGCCCGTCCCTGCAGCCGCAGCTCTGCCGCGGTGTGCGACCGCGGGCACCGGGGGCTGCACGGGCACACGGTTGTGCCACCCTCGTCCGTGCCCGCGACCCACCACGACACCGGGCACGGCCGAGCTGCTCCTTTCCACACCAGGGGCACCGAGGGAGCCTCGTGTGCCCCGAAGGAAAGAGGGACACAACCCCGGGACTCTGCCCTGCCGGGGCCGTGGCTCGCTGGCGTTTCCTGCTCGCAGCCCGCCAGGTGCCGGGACAAATCCCAGTGTTCCCACTGTGGCTTTTCCACCTGGAAAGAGCCACCGGCTGAGGCCCAGCTGCGGCAAAGGGACCCGCTGTGACCCCGTGGGATGCAGCCATGGTGGTGGCAGTGACAGCGGTGACAGCGGCGGCAGCGGCGGTGACAGTGGCAGTGGGAGGAAATGGCCGGTGCCGGAGGAGGAGGCGGCAGCAGGTTAATTGAACCCGGAGCAGGAGGCAGATGTTGCCGTGCCCAGGGGCTGGAATCTGCCGGGCCGGGAGATGGATTGGGGGGCTGTGACGGGGCCGGGGGCGATGCGGGCTCACCCGGCGCCAGGGCCCGCCCCAAGCCCACGGGGGTCTGCAGGCGGCACCCCCGGCCCCGGCACAGCCCCCCTGCCCAGCACCATCCAGCACCACGGCCAGGGCTGTCCCCGGAGGGCGCAGGGAAGAACTGAGGGTGCTCAAAGAGCCATGAGTCCCTTCCCATCCTGGCTGTGGGTGCAGGGTGTCCCCCTCCCAGGGACCCTGCTGGCCAAGAGCTCCTCAGTGTCACCACCTTGTGCCACTGGCTCTGTCGTCCCCAGTGACCCTTGAGCCACCGGGAAGGAGGCCGTGTCCCTGTGCCTGCCCCGGTGTCCCCTGAGCCACCGCGGGGACCAGGCAGGGTCCCCGCACCCAGGACCCCCCAGCGTGCCAGTACAAACCCTTCCTGGTTTCTCGGCCACAGCAGGGACCCCCGTGTCCTCGGTGTGCGCCCCATCCCACCCCAAGAGGCTGGGCCTGGCGGTTCTTGTGGGTGGCAGTGACAGATGGAGGGGATGCAGCAGAAAAAAGGGCATTTGCCAGTTCCAGGAGGGAATCAGCCTTCAGCCAGTCCAGCACCCGGCCCTGCCACCGCCAGAGCCGCACCAGCAGCTCCCCACCCCGCGCCCTCCATGCCCCTCTGCCCCTCGGCACAGCCACGCTGGGAGCAGGGGGTCACGCGTGGGGTCTGTGGGGTCTGGCCCCTGCCCGCCCCACCACGGGGGTGCTGCCCGAAGCTGCCGGAGCTCCTTGCCCCGTCCCCCACCGTGGCCCCAAGGCCGCCGGTGCAGCTGCGCGGCTCCGCGGTGCCACTTCCCCGGTACTGGCCGTGCCGGTGTCCCTGTCCCCCACGGGGACGCCGCGGGCTCGGGAGCTGTTGCCGGGGCGGGGGTCGCTGGGACGGGTCCCTGCTTGTCCCCGGTGCCGCCGGCGGCAGCCCCGGTGCCCCGGCCACCACGGCGATGGCGCGGCGGGGACCTGGCAGGGCCCCACGTTCCCACCGGCCAGAGGCTGCCGCGAGCCCGCTCCCGCCCGCTCCCCCCCGTAATCTCATTACCGCTGGACGTCCCCTTCTTCCTCCCGCTTCCCCCCAAACCCGCTGGCAAACTGGAGGGACAGTCAGCTCCTCTCTGGCTGCTGGGTTAATTCTGGGCTAATTAGATGAACCAGCCCAGATTGGATTACTTTAGCCTGCATTTGGTCCTCCAGTCCTTGGCTTGCGGCTCCCGGGGGAGCTGCTGGCGCCTCCTGCCTCAATCAGACACTTCTTAACCGCATGAAACACTCCCGGTGCCCCCCGCCGCCCGCCCGCCGCGGGCGCCGGCACCCGGACGGGGTGCGCGGGGTGAGGCGGCAGCAGCCGGTGGGCGCGGTGCCCACCCCGACCCGGCTGACAACGCCGGGAGGGCTGCGATGAGGATGGATGGGGCCGGGATGGGGAGGGGATGGGATGGGATGGAGCCAGGATGGGACCGGGATGGGGTTGGGATGGGGTCACTGTCGCCGCGGGTGGCCCCCGCGGGCTCCCGGGGACCCGACGGCCGAGTCGCCCGCTCGGACGTCACGGTGGCCCTCGGCGTCTGCGCGGTGTCCTCGGGGAGGAGCCGGGTGCCACATGGGTGCGGGCGCGGCTGCACGGTGACGCCAACCCCCGGCTGCTCCCCCCGGGCTGCAGCTCTCGGGGCGGGGCACAGTGGGTGCTGGGGTTCCGGACTGGGGGTGCAGCACGGGCCATCCCCCTCAAACCCTCCCCCCAGCCCCAGCTCCGTGGTCTGGGAGCCGGGTCAGAGGGGCTGGGGGGGCTGCAGCGGTGATGAGGTTGTACCTCCCTGGCGATGACGGGGTCCCCGGGAGCGCTGCGGGTGGGGGACACCCGCAATGGCCAGCTACGATGCCAAGGGGGCGGGAGCTGAGCCCCCAGGCCTTCCGTGGGGTGAGAGGGATGGAGCAGGGAGCAGGAGGGGCTGCTGTGGGAGTGGGGGGCACACACAGCCCCCCACCCCTTGGGCTGCAGGACAGGCAGCTCCAGCCCCACTGGTCAGTGAGACCAGTGCCCAGGAGCCACGGGACGCATGGCTGGGGACACCAGCTGGGGACACCCTAGGGACACCCTCTCCCATGCCGGGTGACCTCAGGGTGCCCGTGCACCCCCATCCCCACCTCCCCGGGGTCCGACACCACCAGCGGGGGGGGCCTGCCCGGCCCGGGGGCTGCAGGTGCCAGCGTTGCCCGTCCTGGAGGGCTGGTGCCCGTCGGGGGACCACAGTGTGCCGGTGGCTGGTGGCCGCTGACAGCCACGTCGCTCAGGGCCTCGTTATCGAAGGTTAATTGGATTCTGCAGATGTACTCGGTGCATTAGGCAGGAGTTCAGTCCATGAGCGCCCAGCCCCCGCTGCCCTACGGGGACCCCTGCTCACTTCAGAGGGACTAATGGGGGACCCCTGCCCACCCTCTGGGGACTCCTATCCCCTCTGGGAGACCCCTGTCTGATGTGACAGGGACCCCTGCCCACCCTGTCAGGGACGCGTGTCTGCCCTGGGGTCCCCTGCCTTCCTTGGGGGATTCCTATTCACCTGACAGGGACCCCTGCCCACCTTGTCAGGGACGTCTGACCACCCTGGTGGATGTCACAGCCCCTTGCCCACTTTGACACCTGCTGGCAGACACCCCTTCCACAGTTCCACCGCCCCCAGAGCCCCCAGCATGTGGGGCCGGTGTAGGGCCAGCATAGCAGCTCTGGCCATGGGGATGCCAGGACAGGATCTCGGCTCCGGCCGTGGTGCAGTGGGACTGACCGGGGTCATGAGTGTGTCTGGCCTCAGCCCCAGCCTCGCTCAGCCCCAACGAGGGGGTCCGGCCGGGAAAGCTCCCGGCAGCACTTCCCAGAAGGAGCCGCCCCGGCCCTGCCGCGGAAATGGAGCTGAATATCTGAGCAGGGCTGAGCTTAAAAGCCTCGGCCCCGCAGCCCCGCGCAGCCCCGGCGGCTCTCCCGCCATCAATTATTAACGTGGAGATGGATCCGCGGCCTCGCGCGTGCCCGCCTGGCGGGGGCGGCTCCGGGAGTACCGGCTGCCAGGACCCCAGCCCCGGGACGGGCTCTCTCGCGGGGCCCGTGCGGGAGCCACGCACGGAGCCCGCTCCTCGCCCGGTCGGGACTTGCGGTGTCGCTGCCGGGGGCGGTGCCGGTGCCGATTCTCCCCACGGCGGCGGCAGAAAGCGATGCTGTCCCGCCGCGGGGCCGCGCTGGCCCCGCTGTGACCCCCGCAGCTCCCCGCCCCTTCCCGGATGGCTCCTGGCAGGTACAGATGAGACCGGACCCTCCCCAGCCGGGGGTCACCGGCCCCCGCCCCGCTCTCGCCTCCCCGGAGTCGCGGGCAGGACGTGGGCGGGCAGCGGGGCGGGGGCTGGTCCGGAGCCTCTGCCCGCCGGCGCCCCGGCACCGGGAGGGGCTCGTGCAGCTCCCGGTGGGGTCCCGGGGCCCGGCCACACACCGTGAGCGACCCGGGACGGGGACAGGCACCAGGGTTACCAGGGCTCGGCCGGTGCCGCACGGGGCCGGGCTTAAACGCTCCGGTCGGGCAGGGGGGACAGCGGGACTGGGCTGGGCACACAGAGGGAGCTCAGGTGATGGGGTGGAATAAGTGCTCTGACCCGTGTCCGGGACCGGGACCAGAACCAGAACCTGGATCAGGACCGGGACCGGGGCCAGGATCATGACCAGGACCAGGACCATGATCGAGATGCATCCAGGAGCCCCCAAACCCGCACTGAGCCCCCAAACCCGCACTGTCCCTGGCCGTGGCAGCCCGTGCGGAGCCGGTGCCGGAGCAGGGCTGGCAGCGCTGCCAGGAGCTCCGTGCTGGCCTGGTGGGTGCCAGCCTCTGCTCGGCGGTCCCGCCGTGGTCCTCTGCCCGCTCCCACTCCGTGGCAGGTACCAGCCTTCCCCGCTGGGCCCGCGGAATGCTCAGGAGCTGTGGGGAGCTGTGAGGGGCCGCGGGGAACTCGGCTCGGCTCCGCATTAGCGCGGCCGCCGCTTCCCCTGAGCCCAACCTTCATTAGCGCGGCTCCGGCTGCGCCGGGTGGGGCTGCGGGCTGCTCCGCTGGCACCCCAAATTGCCAGCACCCCGGCACCCCATCCTGCCAGCACCCCAGCACCGGACACCCCAAATGTCAGCACCAACAGCATCCCGACACCCCAAACTGTCAGCACGCCGGTACCGCAGCAACGCCTCAGCACCCCAACCCTGCCTGGCACCCCAAAGTGTCCCGGCACCCCGAACTGCCAGTGCCAACACCCCGACCCTGCCAGCACCCCGCTACCCCAACCCTGCCTGTCCTACTGCGTCCTTCAGCCCAGCCCTGCACTCGCCGCTGCAGTTAACCCTGTCCCCGAGTCGGAACACCCCCATATCCCATCCCGAATCCTCTCAGAGCCCCAAAAACCTCGGAGCCCCCGCAGAGCTCCCACACCCCACGGACCCTCCGAACCCATCAATACTCCCTGAGCCCCCCCACGGATTCCACGCCCCACTCAGACTCTCCGTCCCGCTCTTGCCCCCTCGTAGCCCCTAAACTCCCTCGGACCCCCTGACACCCCCGTCCCCCCGGTTCCCTCCCGTCCCCCGCGTTGCTCTGCTGCCCTCCGGCGGCTTCCCGCAGCACCACGCGCACACAGCGCCTCTCTGATTGGTGGAGGCTGCTGTCCATCAACAGTGCCCCCTCTCGCTATTGGCCACCGCAGGAAACGCCCTCCCCTAAACACGGCGGGTCCGCTGGCGGCCGCTCCCGGCGGGTCCCCCGGTCACGGCCGAGCTCGGGAGGTCCCGGGATCCCGGGCTTCTCCCAGTGGGTGGTGGTGAAAGGTCAGCACAGGGCCGAGTTTGTGCTGCCCGCCGCCACTCGGGACGCGCGGGGCGCACTAGGAGTTGTAGTCCAGCTGCTCGCCGCGGCCCCGCCCCGAACCCGGAAGTGCGCGAGGCCACAGGCGGAGGCGGCTCTAAGATGGCGTCGCCTCCTCAGGGGGGCCCGATGGCCATCGCCATGCGGCTTCGGAACCAGCTCCAGGCCGTCTACAAGATGGACCCGCTGCGGAACGAGGCGAGCGGCCGCACCGGGAGGACGGGAGGCAGCGGGAGGAGGCGCTGGCGGCGACACCGGGGGCCCGCGCGGGCCGGGGCGGGAGGTGCCGCGGTGGCGCCGCTGGGGGGCGCTGTGAGACCGAGGGGCTGTGCAGGGGGCGGGGCCAGGGAAGGGGGCGTGGTCAGGGGTCGGGGCGCGCGCTGGGCTGGGGGTGTCCCCGGACCCCCAAAATCCCATTTTCTGACGTAATAATGCAAAACAGGGTATCCAGCCCCGCCCAAATCCCGTTTTCTGGCGTTAAAAGGGAATACGGAGTGGTCAGTCCCACAAAATCCTGTTTTCTGGCGTAAGAAAAGAAAACAGGAAGCATGGCACCCCAAAATCCTGGTTTTGGGCATATTAAGCAAGACAGGGAGGCCAGCCTCTCAAAATCCCATTTTCTGATGTAATAGTGGAAGACAGGGAGCCATCCCCACAAAATCTCATTTTGTTGCATATTATAGCAATACAGAGGGGCCAGGCCCTCAGAATCCTGTTTTCTGGCACATTAAAGCAAAGCAAGAGGTGCAACCCCCCAAAATCCCATTTTCTGGGAAAATATTATGGGAATTATTACAAGGCGTATTAAGGGAATGAAAAGAGAAACTCCATGGGTTGAGGGGTTCCAGGTGAAAGATGAGGAGGGCCTTGGGGGTCTCCAGGTGACAGGTGAGGGTGGCCTTGGGGTGCTGCGGGTGACAGTGAGGTGTCTCTGCAGGAGGAGGTGAAGGTGAAGATGAAGGAGCTGAACGAGCACATCGTGTGTTTCCTGTGCGCCGGCTACTTCATCGATGCCACCACCATCACCGAGTGCCTGCACACCTGTGAGTGTCCCCACCTGGGCCGGGGGACCTCGGGGGGGGGCCATGAGTCCCGTGGGGGTGCGGTCCCAGCCCTCCCACACCTGTCCCTTGTCCCCAGTCTGCAAGAGCTGCATCGTGAAGTACCTACAGACCAGCAAGTACTGCCCCATGTGCAACACCAAGATCCACGAGACGCAGCCGCTGCTCAACCTCAAACTGGACCGGGTCATGCAGGACATCGTCTACAAGCTGGTGCCCGGCCTGCAGCACAGTATGGGAGGCTTGGGGTCATCCTTTGGGGGAGGAACGGTGGGAGCAGGGACGTGTCTTCATGGCGACAGGGACAGGGATGGGGACTGAGACTGGGAGAGGGATGGGGAACTGGATGGGGAGAGGGGCAGGAATGGGGATGGGGACAGGGATGGACATTGGGGAACTGGATGGGGACAGGGGCAGAAATGGGGATAGGGACAGGGACAGAGATGGGGAGCTGGATGGGGAGAGGGACAGGAATGGGGATAGGGATGGACATTGGGGAGCGGGATGGGGACAGGGCTGGACATTGGGGAGCTGGATGGGGAGAGGGACAGGAATGGGGATGGGGACAGGGATGGACATTGGGGAGCTGGATGGGGAGAGGGACAGGAAGAGGGATGGGGACAGGGCTGGACATTGGGGAGCTGGATGGGGACAGGGGGCACAATGGGGACAGGAACAGGAATGGGGATATGGACAGGGAGAGAGAGAAGGATGGGGACAGGGTCTGTGGTGGGAGCCTGGTGCAGTGGGAGCGGTGAGGCGGCACCAAGGACAGCCAGGGACCCCTCTCAGGGACAGATGGGCCCAGGTGTGTCCCTGAGCTGCCCATCCCTTGCAGGCGAGGAGAAGCGGATCCGCGAGTTCTACCAGTCCCGTGGCCTCGACCGGGTGACGCAGCCCAGCGGTGACGGTGGGCTTTGGGGGGGGAAAGGGGGGGCAGCCAGCTGCGGTGCTGGGGGGTGCCGGGGGCACGGGGCTGACGGTGCCGCCTGTGTCCCCAGACACGGTGGGGGGTGACCCCATGGGGCTCCCCTACAGCACTTTTGACCACTCGCGGGCGCACTATTTCCGCTACGACGAGCACGTCTCGCTCTGCCTGGAGAAGCTGAGGTGAGTCCGGGGGGGCTGCAGCCCCTCAGTGGGGTGGGGAGGGGACACAGGGGACACTGGGCATGGCTGCCACCCCGGAGCCCCTGTACACGTGTCCCTTTCTCTTCCCACCACAGCTCCAGCAAGGACAAGAGCAAGGCTGTGCTGCAGGTGAGTGGGGGTCCCTGCAGGCCCCACCCCTGACCCCTGCAGGGGTGCGTGGGGTCCCAGGGGTGTGTGGGGTCCTAGGGGGGACGTGGGGTGCCCAGAGACCCCTGCAGCCCCCCGACACACTCTGCCCCTTGCAGCAGAAGTACGTGAGGTGCTCGGTGCGGGCGCAGATCCGACACCTGCGGAGAGTCCTGTGCCACCGGCTGGGGCTGCCCCTGCAGCATGTGAGTGGGGGTCCGGGGGGAGAATCCCAGCCCCTGGGGTTGGTCCTGGCCCCCCTGACACAGCCTCCCCGTGCAGGTGCAGATCCTGTTTGACAACGAGCCCCTCCCCGACCACATGACAATGAAGCAGCTCTGGCTCTCACGCTGGTTCGGCAAGGTGGGCGTCAGAGGGGATGGGAATCTCTGATTTTGGGGTTTACTCTGCTGGGACAGTGGTGGGGTGACCCTCTGGGGGTGGTTCAGGGAAGTGTGGGGTTGGGGGATGGAGAATGTTTAATGTCAGTGGCTGCAGTGGTCATCTGGGAGAGTCCCTGGTCCCTGCATGTGTCGGGCAATGGGGGGGTCCCCGAAAGGGTTGGCCAAGTTCAGGGTGCAACCCCAGGAGGGTCCCTGGGCTGGGGTTGGGGGTCCCTGTCCCAGGGGACTTCTGGGCTGGGGTTTGGGGTCTCTGCCTCAAAGGGATCTTGGGCTGGGGTTCATGGACTGGATTTGGGGGGGTCCCTGGGCTGAGGTTTGGGATCCCTGCCCTGGGAGGGAGTCCTGGGCTGGGGTTTGGGCTCATGGGCTGGCATTGAGGGGGGGTTCCTCTGGGGGGGGTACCTGGACTGGGGTTTGGGGTCCCTACCCCCGGGTGGTCCCTGGGCTGGGGTTTGGAGTCTCTGCCCCAAGGGGGGGTCCTGGGCTGGAATCCCCCAGCCCTGACCCCCCCTTGCCCCACAGCCTGCGCCCCTCCTGCTGCACTACAGCATCAAGGACAAGAGGAGGTAGGGGCAGGGGGGTGGGCGCTGCCCTCCCCCAGTGCAGCCCTGCTCCTGCTCCCCCCTCCCCCCAATAACTTATACCCCTCTTCGAGTTTATTTTTGGAATAAAATTTTTGAAAAGCCGCTTGAGTCCCTGCTTTGTCTGGGGG
Source organism: Pomatostomus ruficeps (assembly GCA_013400735.1). Lineage (NCBI taxonomy): Eukaryota > Metazoa > Chordata > Aves > Passeriformes > Timaliidae > Pomatostomus > Pomatostomus ruficeps. Next base: position 223,505 of record VYZT01016176.1, read on the forward strand.
CTGCTGTGGGGGTCTCAGGAGGGTCCTGTCAGCACCGGCAGCTCCAGGAGCTAGGGGTCTGCCTGGGGGGAGTCAGTGACCCCCGGATGGGCTGCAGCCATGCGGGGCTGAGCCATGGGGTGCTGGAGGTGCACTGTGGGCAGTGGGACTGTGCAGCCCCCTTCGTCCCCATTCCCCTGCCGTACCGGGGGCGTCTCGCATCCCAGATCGATCCCATCACGATCCTGTCATGGCTGCCTGGCGCGTGTCCGGCCCCTCCGGGCCCCCCACCCCACATAATGAGCCGTAATAAAGTCATCGGTCCTTTGATTACCGGGGAACCTGGCGGGCCCCCCCCCCCCGCCCCGCGCGGCCCTAATTAGCCCGGGACAATATTCCACCATCTGGATCCGCGGGCACAGCTGCGGGCGCGGGGGTCTGGGGACGGGGGGGTGTCCCTGCGGTGGGGCTGGGACCCACGGCTGCGGCCCCCGGTGCTGCGGGAGGAACAGGTGCCGGATCCCGGTGATCCCGGGAACGCGGCTCCGGAGGGGCGCTGGTTGCAAGACAGCGCTCAAAGCCCCCGGGTTCTGATCGCGCTCCGTCCCCCCGGCACGGTGCTGCCAGTGCCGGGCGGTGCCGGGCGGCTGTCGGAGATCGCTCCTCCACCCTCGACCCCGAACCGGGCGTCCCATCCTGCGACTGGCGTGGTCCGGCACCCACGGGCCTCGGGTGAATGTGACATCGAGTGCCCCGTGTGCACGCCGGGGGGGACGCGCCGTGGCCCATCCTTCACCCCCGGCCCCGCGCAGAGCTCTGCCCCGGTCCCCCGCGCCGGAACCCCCGCGCCGCGGCCGCGGCTGCCGCCACTGCCGGGGGATCCGGTTACGGCCCGGCCCGGCCCAGCTGTCGGCCATCGCTCACCGGGCAGGGGGCGGCCGGGCTCGCCTGCCCAAAGCCCCCGCAAAGACGAAGGGAAACGCGGGGGCTGCAGGGCCCTCCGGGCATGGGGGTCCCGGCTCGGGCTGGAGGGGTGGGAGTGCGGAATGGGGGTTCCAAATGAGGCTGGAGAGGTGGAGTGCAGGATTAGGGTCACAGCCGGAGAGGGAGGAGTGGGGTTGTGGAATTGGGGTCCCAAATAAGACTGGAGGGTTTGGGGTGCGAGGTGGGGGTCCCGAGCAGGGGCAGAGGGTTTGGAGCACGGGATGAGTGTCCCAGAGAGGGCTGGAGGGTGGGAGAGCAGGGTGTTCTAAACGGGGCCATAGCGATTAGGATGCAAGACTGGAGTTCCAACCGAGGCTGGAAGGGTGGGGGTGCAGGATGTGGGTCCCAGCTGGGGTCAGAGGGATGGGTTGGGGAGATCCTACACAAGGATGCAGGGCTGGAGGTGTGGGACGGGGATCCCAACTGGCACCAGAGGGCTGGGGGTGCCAACCAGGGCTGGGGGAGCCGAGATGCAGGACGGGGATCCTAAACAGGGCTGGGGGTGCAGGAGGGGGATCCCAAACCAGGGCTGCCATGGGAGAGTGGGCGGATAGGTGGATAGATGGACAGAGGGACGGATAGATGGACAGAGGGACAGATGGATGGACGGATGCCGGGGGTGGCGAGGCGGGGGCTGTCCCTGTGTCTGTCAGCAGCAGCTCTGGCAGCCAGTCACAGACGGCAGAGCAGGAAGCCCACTGGAGCCCCCCACGCNCCCTTATCAGCGCCGGCCCCGGAGGAGCCTAATTCAAACCAACTGTGGGGCTGACGTTGGTAAATGAGCCCCCCGCCCACGGCCTGGCCCCAGCGCCCACGGGGGCTGCCCCGGAGAGGGGGGAGATGAGGGTTGGGGGACCCAGCAGGGCAGGGGCAGGTACTGGGGGGATGTTCCTGTACCCCCGAGGCGCGGTCACGCTGAAGACACTTTGATGTCCCCCCACCCCGTCATGCTCCGAGGGGGCTAATGGCCCCCGGCTCCAGCCCGGCAGAGAGGGAAACCTGAGCCCCCCATCCCCCTGTCCTTAACCTGGGGGGTGGTCGGGGGTCCCCAGCTCTGCCCGGGAGGATCTAGGCACCGCATGGACCCACATGACCAGGGGGATGGGACCTATAAAAGCTCCTTGGTTATGTGGGACCCCCAGGGCTCACACTGGGGATGGTGGTACCCCCAGCCTGGAGGGTCCCAGGGCGTGGATGGGGACAGAGAGGTGACTTCGCAGGGAGGTGCCAGGGGGCTGCAGGGGCGGTGCTGGGGGGGTCAGTGGGAGGGACCCCACTGAGAGACTCCTCACAGCCCTGCAGCTCCTGTGCCAGCGTGGAGGGAATGGGGGCACAGCATCACCCCTACCTCCTATGCCAGTGTCCCCAAGCACTGCCCCCTCCTAGCCCACTCCCCCCCCCCCCTCCAAAGACCCCACAAAACCCACCAGCTCCATAGACACTCATTCTGGGGGTCCCTCTCACCCTCTGCCCTGACCTGGGGGTGGGCACAGACGCTGGACCCCGGGCTGCTGAGCCCCCCAGCTGTGCAGAACCACCCCCCGGCAGCACCGTCCCTGCCATGCGCCGGCAGCACCGGCTCCACGCAGCCCTGACAGAGACAGATGAGCCGCCAGCACCTCCACACCCCATTGCTGGGTGAGGGGCCGTGCCCCGGGGTTCTGGCACGTGGTGGGCACCGTGGGGACACGTGTGACAGAGTATTGTCACACATCCTGATCTCCTCCCACCCCAGAGCACCCACTGGGTCCATGGCACTGCAGCCATCCCTCGGTGCCCAGCCCATCCCATCCCACCCCACTCCATGCCCAGCGGTGCACGGCACGGGCACGCGGCTGTCACGACGGGAATGAGCTGTCACGACGGGAATGAGCCCGTCGCGCCAGCGCGGGGGACGTTCCCTTGTAACGAAGCGCCGGGATGAGGCTGATGAGAAAAAAATCCAAACGCAATTTAATTCCTGTCACCGCTTGAGCGGCTCTAAATGACGCCGGGGGTTTCTGACGGGCCCACGCTGGGCCCCCACAGCCCCCACCACGCTGTGCCCTCCTCACCTCCGCTGGCCCCCCCGGCCCCATGCTTCCTGCCCGCTTCCTGAGGATGTGGGCACCGGCGCTGGCACCGGGATGCCCAGCGGCGTGGGAAGCGGGGCGAGGGGGGGGCACCTTCCTGCGGACAGAGGGGTCATGGCAGGGCCTGGGAAAGTGCCGGCCCCGGGACCCCAACACCCGCTGCAGCCACCTGGGGCACCCTCGGGATTGCCGGGCTGGTGATGGGAGCATTTGTGGCACCAAGCTGTGCCACACAGCCCTGCCACCAGCATCCCCGTGTCCCTGGATGCCCGGTCCCAGCTGCTGGGTGGTGACAGGGTGAATGTCCCCAGCGAAGTGGGCACCGAGCACCGCCAGCCCCTCTTGGCACGGCTGCGAGGGGTGGCGGGGCCGTGGGAGTGGGGTCCCTCACCTCTCCCGGTTTATTTTGGCCACCGGCGTTTCCTCAGAGCCTTTGTCTGGTGGTTGCAGCTCCCCCACACCCCCCAGCTTCCTGCGTGTCCCGGGATCGGTGGGATGGGAATGCTCGGAGGAGGCTCTGCGGTTCTGCCACGGGCACGGGTGGGACAGGGGATGTGACACGGGATGGGACATGGGATGTGCCACAGAGCACACAGGGGATGCACACAGGGGATACAGGTGGACACAGACGGCAGGTGTGGGTGCTCTTGGAGGGTGCCAGCCAGGTCCCCAGGGCCAGGTTGGTGCAGGTGCCGTGATTTGGGTGTTGGTGCCATGATGCCAGTGCCACGGTGTGGCTCCCAGTGCTGTGGCGTGGGTCCTGAAGCCATGAAGTGTGTCCCAATGCCACTTGGGTCCCAGTGCTGTGATGTGGATCTCAGTGCCACGGTGTGTGTGTCAGTGCCACGGTGTGGGTGTCAGTGCCATGGTGTGGGTGCCAGCTCCGCCATGAAGTCCCAGTGCCCCATGTGTCCCAGAGCGGTGGCTCTCGCCATCCCGCCGTTTTCCACCCTTTGAAGTCGAGGTTTCCTGGCGGGTTTGTCCCGGCCCGCCCACGCCAGTGCTTCCCAGCCGTAAATCAGCCAGCACGGGGCTTCGACGGCTGCGTGCCCACGGCCACCACGGCCCGACAAGGGGCTGCCACCGAGCCCACCTTCACCTGGGACCTGCCCCGTGGTAATGCCAGGATGGGCATCACAGTGGTCCCTTCCCTGTGAACCCCCCATCCCCCTGACTCCCGATGGCATAACGGGATGTGAGTAATCCTGGAGTGAGGATTTGGGGCAAATCACAGCAAGATTGGAAGTGCCCATGGCAGCGCAGCCGATGTGCCAGGGCTCTCTCCGCTCCTGTCTGGCTGCCCCCAGCGCCCCGAGGCTTCCGTCCGGGCCCAGCGCTGACGGCACGGCCGTTCCCTCCGCTATTCCCAGCATTTCCTGGGGTTTATTGTCTTCCCCTCCCTGTCCCACCTTCCTCGCAGGAAACCCTTCGTCCCACGGGGCCGGCGGCTCCGTTACCAGCAGGACGGCGCTCCCGGCCCCCTTTCCATGGACAGGGACGCAGCCGGTGCCCCGGGAGCTGCTCAACTCCTCCAAATTCTGCTCAGATCCCGCTAAGGGGGTCCCGGCTGCACCACGCGGATCTGAGCCCCGCCAGAGCCGTGCCCGCTTCGATGTTGGGGTCCCAAGGTGGAGCAGAGGCTGGGGACTGTCCCCAGAGCCCCTCTCCACGTGAGGGGGGGTTATTCTGCCACGGCTGTCGCCCACAGTCCCCTGATCCCTAAATCAATTGGGTGGGTTATTGCACCGCCGCGTCTCCGTCTGCCGGATAATTGCATGTGATCCCGGCAGGGAGGGGACGTGCCGCCATCATCCCGTGGCTGTGACGGCGGCACCAGGCTCCCGCCGTGGGACAGGGGCTGGGGGGACAGCGGGGAACCCAGCACGACAAGGGGGTGCTCCTGGAGGGCTGAAATGCGGTTGGCTCCCTCCCCATCCCCATCTCCATCCCCATCCCTGCATCTATCCCATCCCCACTCCATCCCCATCTCCACCCCATCGTATCCTCATCCCCATCCATCCCCCCACTCTTCCTACACCCCCGGACCCCCGCACCCTCCGGGGCCTCGGGCGGCAAATTCCAAAGGGCACCCGGGAAGATTAATGGCGGGGCCGGGGCCGGGGCCGGGGCTGGGCCGGCCGGTAACCGGATCGCCCCGCGGGAGCAGGAATGCGCCGCTGACCCCGCCGTGCCCGCCCCGCCGCGAGGGTCCCGCCACGCGGGGTCACCACGGGCTCAGGCACCACGGGCACCGCGCAGCCCCTGCCCCAGCCGGGGACATCCCTCAGTCCCCAAACCCGGTGGGGTTCCCTCCCCGGATCCTCAAACCCAGAGTTGCGTCCCCGGGGCTCGGGGACAGACAGTGGCCTCGGGATCTCTGTGACGGGGGTGACACAGTGATTACGGTTCCCGCTCGGGGATGGGTGCCACGTGCCATCTCCTGTCCCCACACCAAGAGGGGCACCAGGGGCTCCTCCATCTCCCTCTTCTCGCCCCAGCCCCAGGGGAGCAGAGACCCCCCTCCAGCCCCCAGGGAACGGGGACACCCAGTGTTGTCGTGACGTGCCACACCACGGCCGTGCCGTGGGGGATGTGGCAGAGGGGCCGTGGGGACCGCGGGGGCCGTGGGGGCTGCAGGCGGCCGGCGCGGAGCAGCTGTCGGGTCTAAAGTTACGGTGACGGCTGGGGGCGGGGAGCGAGGCCCGGAGAGGGACGGGGTCCCCATGGCGGTGTCACACCCGCTTGGGTTGCCCCCCGTTGTCCCACCACGAAGGTCCCGCGGGTCGCAGGGCCGGACCCCGCCAGGCGGGGAGGATGCAGGACAGACCGGGGCTAAGAATAGCGCTGGGGTGGGAGGAGGAGGAAGGATGGGGCTTCCTCTGAGACGCCTCTTCTTCCTCCTACCCGGCTCTGCCAGGCAGCACGTGTGACACGGGGACACTCCGAGTGCCAGCTGCCCCTCCCCGCGCTGTCCCGCACCCCCATTCCCAATGTGACAGCCCTTGCTCCACACTCGGCAGTGTCCCCTGGAGCACCCACCGTGCCCGCTGCCCGTACAAGTGCCACCCCCACCACTCCCTGCCGCTGTCACCCCCCGCTGCTGTCAGGCCCCATCACCGCTGTCACCACCCCCCCTCACCGCGCCGCTGTCACCCCCCGCCGCCGCCGCGTTTCGTTGCACTTCACTTTTTAATTAACCTCGGGGCGCTGCCTCGCCGGGGTTAATGGCAGCGGTGACCCGCGCGGCCATCGATCCCCCGAGCCCTGTGCGGCGCTCGCAGCGACGGACGGGTCCCCTCGGAGTCCTGCGGGATGACAGGGACGTATGTCCCCCTTCCCCAATCCTACAGAGCCCCGTGGGACCCCCGGAGTGCCCCCACTCTGCTGTCACCACTGTGGCGGTGAGGGGCTGTGGGCACACGTTGCTCGAGGTGTCCCCAGCCAGGTTTGGGGGTGGTCCTATAGTGGCCCTGATGGTGCTACGTGTGTCCCACTCCCATTGGGGACCCCCTCCCGGCCATAGCAAAGGCGGGGTCCCGTCCCACCGCAGCCGCCCCAGCCCCCTCCCTGCTCAGGTGCCCCTGTCACCCCTCTGCGCTTTAATCCGGGGGTCGTTCATCTTGGGCGGGGGCCGGGCTGTCAACGCCCAGACGGGCCATTTCCGAGCCGAGTCCCCCGCGCTCAGCCCTAATTGAATCCTCATGGCCCCGCCGCCGCCTCGGCACCCGCCGCGGCACCCGCCACCGTCCCGCTGCCCATGGCAGGTCTCCCAGGGGTCCCGGTGCCATGGGGAGGCTGGGGGTGCCCCACGCCAGGCACCTTCCGGAGGAACTCGGAGCCCCCCACCCTCTCCAGCCGCCCCATCCCGGCTGCTGCCCCCCGTCCCCGGGCACAGAGACCCCCGCTCGGTGGCAGCGGGGACACTCTGCCCCACGGTGCCCCAACACCCCAGCCTGCCCCTGCCCCCAGAACAGCAACTCTGGAGGGACCCCGACCCCATGGGGGTCCCAGCGGGTCCCTCTGCCATCCGGGGAGTCCCCGCCATCCCGGCCGTGCCGTGCGGGGGTCAGGAGGCGTGGGCGAGCCATAGCCCGGCGGGGGGGCAGCGGCGTTTGCTGCAGCCGGAGCCTTTGAAATGCAACCCCCCCCGCCCACGGCCCATTTGGCTGGAGTTTGGCCCAGGCACAAATGGAGGCCCCGGAGCGAGCAGGGGATCCCGGGGAAGGAGGGGGGGGNCACGCGTGTGGCGGCTCTGGGTGTGAGCTGGTGCGCCCGTGAGCCCTCCGTGCACACCTGTACGCACCTGCATGTCCATATCCTCATCCCCATTCCCATTCCCACCCCATTCCCATTCCCATCCCCATTCCCGTTCCCATCCCATCCCATTCCCCCACGCTCCCCCTCGTGCCACGGTTGTGCTCAGCCCCCTCCCCCCCCCCCCCCCCCGCCCCGGAGCGCGCGGGGGTTGATGCCGCTCGTGTTAATGAATCGATGATTTGCCAACAGCCCCAGGGGGGGATCCCCGGCTCCCCCGGCTCCCGCCACATCCATCCCCGTTCACCGGAGCCAGGTGTAATCCCATTATTCGCGGCTCCGCTGAGGTCCCAGCCCACCGCGGGGTCAGGATTTATTGCCAGTAATTGCTGGGGTCCCGTCCCCCGGCGCGGGGGGGCTCCCGGCACCCCCCCGGCGCTGCTGCCGCTCCTTACACTTTAATTCCGCGCCGAGCTGTTCCCTTATTAAAGGAAAATTCATTTGCCAGCGATTTCCATGTGCCGGGGCCGCACGGGGCCGCGGCCCTAATCGCGTTACTGAGCGCTGCGGCGCAATATTGGGATGGAGCCGATAAATAATGGATCAGGGCGGCGCGGGGAGGGGGAGGCACGGTTCGGTGGAGGAGCCGCACCCCCAGTTGTGTCACCCCCGGCACCTCGCTCCTGGCACCCCAGCTCCCCGTTCCTGGCATCCCAGCACCCCGTTCCTGGCGCTCCGCTCCCGGCAGCTCACGGGGGTGTGCGGCCCCGGATGGTGGAATGCCCGGAGCTGGCGGTGCATGGGGCATGAGGGACTGGGAGATGGCTCAGAGCCAACGTCTCAGGGACTACTCAGAGACCCCCAGGGACACCCCCGGTGAGGAGGAGTGGGACCGAGGCGGAGGCTGGCAGTGCCACACCGACTGTAGTACCCTGGGGTGCCCTCAGCCCCACGCCGTCACCGTCCCCTCGGGCCACGGGCGCCCGGCCAGCGCCGGGCACTATCCCGGCTCCGCAGGAAGCTCCCGTGTTCCTGCAAACCCCCCAAGGGCTCGTTTTTGTTCCCACCCTGTGGCCTGGTTTGGGGTGAAAAGCGTTTCCCATCCTGTGTTCCCGGCAGCTAGAGCCGGCACTTCCCACAGTGGGGGGAAGCTGAGGGGTCGGGTTAGGGGGTGGGGGGCTCAGCCCATCCCGGCAATGCCTCACCGGCCTCCTCGGGGCACGCGTGGGGCTCACGGAGGGAGGGAGAAGCGCCCAGGGATTCACCACAACTGTGGAGGAGCAATGGGTGGGATAACGGGGGGGTTGATGAGAGGGGGCGATGGGGTGGGGGTGACACCCCACCCATCAGAGTGAGCACCACCGCTGGAGATCTGCCGGGTTCCTGCAGATTCCCGTGTCCCAGCCCGGTGGGGACAATCCCACGTTCCCAGCCGCCGAGATCCCGCTGGCCCCGCAGGAGCTGGAGCGTTCCAGAGGGGTTTGCTCAGCGGGTGGGCGGCCGCAATTCCCCATCGCCACGAGAAACATGGAATCACCCCGAGAAGCGATTTCCCAGAGCGTTAAACCAGGACTGAGATCAGGGTCTCCGGAATCCCCGGGAAGAGTTGGGATTCCTGGGAAGGGGCTGCGACCCCCATTCCCTGCTCGGCCAGGGCCTTGTTGCCGGCACGGTGGCCTCATGCCAGCGGTGATGCTGGAAGGCACCGGGCTCACGGGGGTCCAGCCGTGCCCAGGACCCCCGGGAGGTCCCGTGGGGGGTGGAAGCGGGGGGTCACAGCTCGCCTGCATCCCGGGACGGGCTCCATCCCCCGGTTAGAGTGGGCTGCACGTGCGGCCACGGCGGCTCCGCCATCTCCCCGCGCCCTGCGGAGAGGACAAAAGCCGCGTGCGAGGAATCCGTGCAAACGCCGCCGTGCCCGGCACGCCGCCGTGCGAGGGGCCCCCGTGTCCCTCTCCCAAAGCGAGCCCCTCTCCCCACCCCCCCAACCCCCCCATCCCGCCGGCCTTTAATTGCTCCGGCTGCTGGGAAATTTCAAGGTTGAATTTGTCAAACTCCGATTT
>VYZT01016184.1:4248-23718 GCA_013400735.1 Pomatostomus ruficeps
TGAGGATGAGTATTTCAATGTAGTGTTCCAGGCAGCTTGAGAAAGGAACAAAGCAAACTCTAATGGCAGTAAAAAGAAAAAGTTTCAATTTACGAATGAGATTTAGTTTCAGGTGTTGTAGCAATTAGTTATTCTTTGCATTAGTTGTGAGAGAGGAGATGATAGCAATAACAGCATCAAAACTTACTTGGAAGCAGCACAGTTGACAATGAAGTGACCTATTGGAGATATGTGGAGAGGAATGACCATAAATCCCTTTTTCTTTTTTTTTTCTTCTTTTTTTTGTTTAATTCATTTTATAACCAAAATCAGAAGAATGTGTTTAGTAAGTGAGGTCAATATGTGCCACACTTAAAGAATAGAAGAGTTTGGATCAAAAATAACTTGTGCCATCCACAGGTCAAGCAGAGCACACTGTACTAACATGTTGAAGTAGTTAAGACATCTTTGCCTGGAAAGAAAGTGTGACACAGAGAGGGTGGGGTTTCATTTGACTTTCCACTTGTTTGACCTGAGTAATCAGCCAGTCCTTTGTCACAACAAAACAAAACTATAAGAAGAAAATTTAATTTTATGATTTCCAGACATTGTTTGTGGTCTGTGCAGGTAGTACTTGGTCTACTTGCTTATGAAGGGAGAATTCCAGCTTGGACTACATGTATAATCCTGTAATAGATCACTTAGGTATAAAAACACCATGTAGATGATTTTACACCAAAATAATATAGCAACCAAAAGATAAAACAGATGACCTGGTTGTAAGGTTGCTAATGTCTAAGCTCCACTGTGAATGGAGGTAGACAAGCAAATGTCAGCAGCTTACCAGTGAGGAAGTTGATGTTTAGGCATAGCTAAAATATGGTAATCCTTTGCTTATGACTCACAGTGCAGGTGATTCATGTTTTCACAAGGGGTTCTGACAGGATACAGTGATAAGTTAACAGCCATGTTTCTCATTTGTAATGGCCACCTGAGTATTCCCTCTGGAGTATTCCTGATATTTCCTTCTGCTGTCTGTTTTTCCAGAATACCCTTCAGGAACCTGGCAATTCAGTTTGCAAAAGCTGTCAGGATTGACAGCCTCAGGTTGCCATTAGCTGTGATAGTACTAAGGGTTCCTTGTAGATGAAGTTCCATATATAAGTCTTATTAGACGTGAAATCTTTGATCACATAGTAGAAAACCAAAGCATAGCACCCAAAGGGATAGAAAAGAGACAATGTGTCCATCTCTATTCAAGAAGGAAAATCTCCTATGCTGAAATCAGTGCTGTAAGGAGCTTGAGCTAGAGACTTTCAGAAGAGGATAAGTAGGATGGAGACAATGGAAGAATTTAAAGTAAAGATAACAGATTCATGTTCAACTGGCAGAAGAACTGGAGGTCTCAGGAAGTGAAGGCAATCTTTAGAGGGCACAATTCATTTGTAGATTCAGCTTCTTTTTAATGATGTGTTTTATTTCAGTGAATGCCTCAAGCTGTGCAGTAAAAATTTTTTTCTGAGAGTTTACCTGACAGAAGCTTCACATGTGTAACTGCTTTGAAAACATACTGCTCTGAGAGCTTTTTTGAGATGCACGTTTCAAAAGGGAGTGGGACCACAAGGGAGTTAAAACAATCATTGCTTGTGCACACTCCAAAAGAATTATTTCTAAAAGCATTCACTGTTTCTACTGGCTCTGGAACCATGTACTCCATCATGAGTACAAAAATAGGAGTTTTGTTAACGTCTTAACTTATAATTTTGAGGGACAAGGAGGCAGTTTTATAGCTTAGAAAAGTTTCATTTCAGCAGTTTATATGATGCAAACCATAGCTTATACATAAAGTTGGTTTTTTAGACTGCAGCACATGTGTGGTTTCAAAATTAATATTGCACAATCTGTAAGATGTGCTGGTAAACAACAAAGCAGACAGTACAAGAAAATGTAAAAAAGAATCATATAAAAGAAAAGTGAGTTTAAAAACCTTCAAGCACAGTCCAGCAAGGCAGCTTACTAAGTTACAGCACTGTTCATTGATTCCTTTTGTTCATCTGGTCTGAACTAGTAGTATAAGCTCTATTTTTCAGCCCATCAAGTAATTTATACTACAGCAATTTCTGTATATGCATTTTTTCCAGTGTCTTGATTCCCTCAGATTAGGTGCTGTTTATCTATTGTAGCACTCAAAATCTCAGTGTGTGCACTGACAATAACCTTGAAATCCCTTCACAGATTTATGGAGGACCTGAAGGATATGCTGGGGTTTTCTCCAAGCCAGTATTATTACTACATGTGGAAGTATGTCTCACCATTTGTATTGCTGTGTTTGCTGGTAGCTAGCATTGTCCAAATGGGATTAAGTCCTCCTGGTTACAATGCTTGGATTGAAGATACGGTATGTATATAATATGTATGGGCATATGTATGGTTTCTATGTATATATGATACCATCATCATCATAGTGATTGTATCTGAAACATTTGAGAAATACATGAACAGACAAAAAAATTGCAATTAGAAATTCAAAATCAGTATAAATAATGAGATGGTTGCTTTTATCTCAAGTAACTTTGATGTAAAACCAACCATTTTCTTTAATTTTAGGGTAGTTCTGCTTTAAAATATAACTGATTGACACAAACCTTTATGCTTTGGGTGACTTTTAGTTTGTTGATGTATGATGAAGAAACTGTTCATGTTGGGAGAGGTTGTTCACATTCATTAAATCTTATTTTACTGCAGAAAAAAGAGGTGATAGCTGCATAAATCATTTCAGATATCACTTTTTTTTTTAATATGGAATTAGTTATTGAGATTTAGACATGTCATAATTTTTTCCCTTTGGGACCACATATCAGAATGTAGGTAGCAGCTGTATTTAAACCTGCCTCTGATAAGAACTTGTCAGGGTGAGTGGTAAGACAGTTCTGAGCTTTGACTTTGAAAAGAGATTCAATCAAGGTGACTCCAAAGAGTTCTGCTAATTGTAGGCTCACAAGCCCTCAGCTATTCTACAGGCTTTTTATGCAAAATGGAGAGAGAGTAAAATGTCAGAGAAATTCATCTCAGGAAAATTGTCCAAATTAGCTCAGGGGGAATCACAACAAAAACAGGTAAGGGGTAAATACAAGGGACTGGCTTTACTGTAGGTAGATAGCATGCCTGCCTCTATCCAGACAACTCCATGATTCTCAGAAAAATGCTCTTGTTACACTTGATTCTTGCCCTCAAAAATTAGATGGAGATATACCTCAGAATACCAAATGTGCCATTCCTTTCCACATACAAAATTAGGCAAGCGGAGTCTGTTGGCCATTGATGCATTGATGCAGTCGAGGTGTGGGGTGTAGTCAGTGCCCCAGCAAATGCATTATAGTTTATGTGAGGTTTATGCAATAAACTGAGATGGTCCCTGTCTAGACCAGCTATTAGCCTACTGAACAAGGGCTAATCTTCCAGGTATAGTTACAGATACCACTGCACAATTCTCTGTTCTGGACATCCTTTAAAGGATCAGGGCACAACCACAGAAAAATGTAACAGAAAGCCTGAAGTACAAATCTTGATTTGTGCACTGCTAGAGTGCGCTGAACATCTCAGAAACTGTTCAGCAGTGTTTTAGGCCTACTCAATGGCAGAAGGATAGCAATCCTACACCTCTATGACTCTTCAAACATGAGATCTGTAGTGGTGCCCACACTGTGGGTGCAGGGTGACAAAAAGGTGAGTATGTGTTTGAAAACTATAGACCTCAGTGAGGACTGCAGGTTTTTGGGGTTTCTTTTTTTTAGGTAAAGGTGTATTAATAGTTTTTCTATCATGTTTCTCAGGCTACAGAAGAGTTCCACAGCTATCCAACATGGGGAATGATTGTCTGTATATCTTTGATGGTGTTGGCCATACTGCCAGTCCCAATAGTCTTCCTGGTGCACCATTGCAACCTTATCGATGACAGTTCTGGCAGTTTGGCGTCTGTGTCCTACAAAAGAGGGCGGATAATAAAGGAACCTGTTAATCTGGAGGGAGATAATACAAGTCTGATCCATGGGAAGAGTCCAAGCGAAGTGCCATCTCCAAATTTCGGCAAGAACATCTATCGGAAACAGACTGGGTCACCAGCTCTGGACACGGCTCCGAATGGACGCTATGGCATTGGGTACCTGATGGCGGATATGCCTGACATGCCAGAGTCTGATTTGTAACTACAGAAAGAGAAATGCTGTGTGTTTCTCCTCTCACTGATCACAGCCCTCCTACGAGAAGTGGTCAGCCTCACTTACTAGGGTGCGATCTCAGGTGCTCCGCAGCGACAGTCTTTAAGATGTCATGACTGTACGTGCTGGTTGAGAAAACTCCCTTTGGGTTCATTCTCTGATTTTTTATTTGCACTGAAGAAAACACATTCAAATTCAATGGCAGCCTACATCTGCCAGCATAGCCAAGAATTTGATTTTTTTAATTAATTCCTAAATTTAAAGCTTTCTATTTCTGAAGCCCAGGTCTCACTCAAATGATAAAATGTTTCTGAGGTTATATCATTGAAAATGCCTTTTTTTTTCTGCTGAATTTCAGGGTAACACCCAAGTATTAATGGTGAGCTCAGTAGTAGTTCACTAAACCCATGTTTCTGTAAACACCTGTATATACCTTGTGTAGATATGCTGTACTTATTTTATTAGCACTGATAATTACTTAGGCTGTTAGTTTAGTAAAAAACAAACCTGCAAACTATTTTCTTATGTAATAGCTGTATAGAGCAATAGTATTAGAAAATCAATGAGTAGACTTATAGGAAGACGATCAAAGATTCCCTGTTCACTGGGGACTGCATAAACTGTGGCTGTATATTTTGTGTAAAATATTTGCTTTTTCAGTGTGAAAACAATGTTAGAGTGAGTCACTCCAAGAATCTTAAGGATTGTGCAGATTCTGCATTTTTTTCTATGCTGTGTGCCTAAAAAGACCTTGATATTTATTGTGGTTACAAGATTACATATATATTATATTTATATAATATACTTGTAATGTAAATATGTATATTATTCTGTATGTAGTCGTTTCAAAAGTTGAAGCAAGATGGCTTTTTTAATTAGTCTCCTTCAGTTCTGCTTCTGTTTTCTGCAGATAATTTTTTTCAGTCCGTAATTGTTAAGTACTGTATGGCATTACATTTTAACCTACGAATAAAGAGATTGATAAGGTATTTCTCTGTGATATCCTAATACACTTATTGTAACACACACTTTTACCTCATCTAGACTACCTGAAAAATGACATTTACCAGATGAATAGAGATGCTAAAAGAATTTGGAAACAAAAATTCAGTCTTGTTAATAAACTGTTGGACAGGACCATTTGCTGTGAATACAAGGGCTGATGTCGCATTGTAAACTGGCAGGATACTCTGGAAGCTGGTATGTGATCTACTCCTTACCTTAAAGTGTTTTAAAATTAGCCATAAATTCTGACTTTGCTACCTCTAATAAGTAGAGGGCAGAACCTACTTACATTGTCCCAGCCTGAAAGAACCAGGTTAATTCATTTGAGGTAAATGCACAGAGCTCTGAAGCTCTGTATCTCAAGAGCACAGTTTTGAGTGTGTCAGTGTGGAACAGCTGTGTCAAGTAAATGGAAAGGAGCAGAATCTCAAGCCAAAGCACTTTAGCAACTTGATAAAATTCCTTATGGATAACTCTCTTGTCCCAGAAGAATAATCCCAGATAATTTTCCACTTCTAACCTGAGAGCTTTTGAAATAATTTCTAATCGTCTGGAAGTTGAACTACTAGCATTAGTTGACAAAAAGCTATATATAATTATCAGGCTTATTCTACAAGTGATAGAAATTGTGCACAAAAAAAGGCATTTATAGTAGTCCCCTAAAATGCACATATTAGAACAGATTGGTTAGAGCTGGCATGATTTAAGCAGGTTGTTCTTTTATTACTGATGTATCGGCGATTTTAGCATATATATAATGGATCACCATTACAGACAGAGCAAGCATGTAAAAAATCTTCCTGCTGTGGCACAGCAGCCGCAAATTTCCACCATTATACCACATCAGGCTTCTAGAGGGACTGTTCAGCGTGGTTGCCATGCATCCCTTTGTGCCCAGTCCAGAGTGCAGAACTCTGTTTCTGCAGATGAGTTACCTGCACTGACACATGCTTTTACTTGTATAGACCCTCGTTTTCAGTGTGAAGTCGTGGTCAAATGTTTGCTGCTACAGAAGAGCTCTTAAAAGGAATGTGAAGAAGTGTTGCGGTATGCTGTGGGCCAGATTTCTGTTTTTCTCATGACCAGGCACTGTTGTCCCCTCCCCGCTTCGGTATTTGTTTTCTGCCCCTGGAGGGCTCTGTATTGCGTAATCCTATAAAAAGCCCGCCAAATTCAAACCACTCACTCCTTCCCTATAGGACGTTGTACCCTCCCCCCGCCTCCTCGCGTTGGTATTTATGTAAATGTAACATGCTGTGCCAGCGTATCCCCAGCACAACCCTGGTGCCAGATAAACCATCTGGGAAAGCCCCTCTGCTTGTCTCTCCTTCTTTGGCACTCCTGTACAATCGGTGGGTTGGGTGAAACCTTGCAGGAACTTTGCCAGCCCTCCTGTGCCTTTGGAGCAGCCCGGAAGCCCCCGGAACCACGAGCAGTCGCCCGGTGCCCCCACCGGAGGCATTGCGGCAAACAAGATCTTACTATTAAAGTGCAATAGCTACTCCTGTTTAATGCATCACAAAGGGGACTAAGACTACTTTATCAGACTGCTGAAGATTATTCTGCTGGGGAATATATATCTGCCCTTTTGCTCTTTACTTGAACACTTTTAATGAGTATTAAGATTTTCCATTCATTTAAACCACTAGTTCTCAATTGGCTGCTTCCTGTTAACTCCAGTTAGCTCATCTCACCACAGCTTCATGAAATGTTTCAGGCTTGAGAAAGCTCAGAATGTATGTCCTGTCTACTGTCAGCTGATCAATTCATAATTTGATAATAACTGATTGAACACTCTCAAGTGGAAAGTTCTTTAGCCTAGTTTAATATGATGATCTTAAAAAGGCTACAGTCTGTCCAGCCTGAAAAAGCAGGACTGGTCAAAAAAAAAAAAAAAAAAGCTAGATGTAAAGATTCAAAAAACCTAAAAGTAATTACTATAAAGTGTGACAGCCAGGTTCTTACATATTAATGAAAGAGCTACTGAAGCAAAGTAAGAAACAGTGTGCACATTTGCTGTTAAAGCCAAGGGAATTTACACTACTTTGGTACTTCTACTTTGGGAGCAAAGTAGTAAAAGAAGAGGGCAGAAGAGAGGTTTCATACTTATCTACTTAAAAGCCAAAATGCCTGTGTGTCATGCCAGCCATTGCTACAATTAATTTGGGGTAGGTAAGGGGGACAGTTTAAGGAAAAGATCATTGCAAAAGTCAGTCATGCTTAAAATTGAAGAAAATCCTAATTGATTCTTACACAATCAGAAATAGCCTAAGACTAAAATCATCCATGTGGAAAGTGAAATTGATTTCCAATATAATTATTGCAGAAGGCCTAAGGTTCCTCTAACCAATATTTTTGGGATCTGATGTTGCTACAGAAATTTAAAAGAATCAGTAACCATCAGTATGGCACAAATGAAAGGCACATTATTACCTCCATACTCTTCAGGGGAGGTTCTCTAATTCAGTGAAGTGCAGATAGACATACAGTCTTGATGTCTGTTCTTAGTCTTTTTTGATGGATCAAAATTTTATTGATACCTTATAGAGTATCATGCAGTGAAGAAAAGAAAGAGTAAGGAAAAACAAAAAAGAAAAATACGTAAGAATGAAAAAGGGGGGGAAAAAAGGTTGAACAATCGTAACCCTATTCTCAGAAAGCAGCAGATATGGGTTAGTTGATCCTTATGCTGCCATAAGGGGAACAGTGGTCTTGTCACACTAGGAGTGAATCAGTTATGATTGTGATAGCCGTAGCAGAGGAAAAAAAGGATGTGTTTGCAAAAGTATTTTAGATACTCTGAAAATACTTGCTTCTATTAACCATCATGTAAGACTCAAATTCCCTGTTCAGCCGAGATGCAGAGTATTCAAAAAAGCTTTCTACTTCTACCACATGTTTGAACAATTAGCATAAATATAGTTTCACCAATTTTGAAAAGACTCAGGACATTGAATACAAACATCTAAATGCCTGCTTAGGTCCTGTGGTTTGACGAAAAAGTACGGTCGAAATACAAACTGTAATTTACGTGCCTTGCCACTGGATGGTGCTCATATTTCAGGTCTGTTGGTGAAATGGAATGCTCAGGAGTTTTGAAAAGGCCAAAATAATGTATTTTTATTCACTATTAAGACAAGATGTTTGAATGATCATGGTGTTGCTAAAGCTCTTTGTACTTTACTAATCTGTTCCTTCATCAGTTTTCATACATATTTGGGTTTTTATTTTCAAAACCCCCAAATCTTTAATGCTATGAAAGCAAAAACAAGCTGCAAGTATCCCATTACCAAGTAGTAGACTTCTGGGTCTTGAGAGCAGGCAGTAGGTTTGTGAGTGAATATTTTGAAACAGTATTTTCTAACATGCTTTTTACATTTTTTTTACAAATCCTATTGCTTTCTATTTTTATTTCTTAAATTAGCAAATTAATTAGTTGACAAATTAGTGGAGCAAGCAAATTCCTGACTCTACTATTACTACTAACACTATCAATTATATTAAAAACTTCAATGCTTCTCACTACCATCATTAGTAAATGCTTAAAATTGCTGGGAGGTAGATGAAAGCTGTTGGGGGGTAGCAAGGAACTCTAGGAAGGGGCAGCATCTGAAGGAGCGACTCTAGGCTGCAACATTGCTTCTGAGGAAAGCAGCTACAGAGATATCTGGTGCTGTTTTAAAAGTAGTACAGCTGGTAAACATGCCTTGGGCATCTGTTTGACCCTTTTGTAAGGAAGGTGCAAAGTATTTCTTGCTAGCTCTGACACAACTGCCATGTCTTCCATTTATACTCTATTCATCATTGCTGGCTACTAAATGAATGAAAAACATTAACCAAGATGCTCTTGTCTGAAATCAGCATCAATACATATCTCATGATTTTTTTTCCCAGTGAAGTACACAGAATGGCAATGACACCAATGTTAAGATCATGAATATATTCAGTGAAAAAACAGATGTAGACATTCTCGTTTTATACTCAGTCCCATGTCATTTTCTGGTTTCATGATGCCCTCTGAATCTTTCATGCCCAACCCAAACTCAACAGGTGAAAAAGAAGAATGTGTTTTCCAACCCTAGAAGTCCAAAGATATGAGATACTCTCTTAACCGAAAGAAGTTGAACTGATTAGTGAAAAGAAGAATGGTGTGAAAAGGCAAAAGACATTTCCTTCAAAGCAAGTCTAGTTGATTTTCAGAGTTTTGATTCAAACAAAAAGGAAACACATACAACGAAAGAGTCAGGTTTGCAATCCTGCAAATAAAGAATTAAGAAATGTCAAAAGATTTATGAAAGGGGGTGGAAGTGAAACAAAAGAAAGAAAAAGATACTGAGGAAATAAGACTCATTCAATAAATGACAAAGTGTAAATTAGGTGATCAGAAAGATAAAGGGGTATGAGGGGGAGAAAAAGGGACTTCAGAAGGAAAACAGATTTTGATGGCTGTGTGAAGTATGGTGCAATCAAGCCTTTAGAAGAAATAGTCTGCAGTAAGGTATAGCTGTTAAACAAAGGTATGAATCAAGGGTAGTTGAAGTTTTGTTAGCAAAGGAGGAGAAGGAGAGAGGGGGAATGAATCAGGACAGGATAATGCTGGGCCGGGAAGAAAGACTTGAGCTGTGCCAGAATTAATTTCCCTTCAAATACTCAAGTGCCTCTGACATCCTGAAGACCTTGATTAGTTTTCATAATGCATTTTGAGATGTTCTGGGGAAAGATGTTAAGGAAATGCTGCCTTCCAAAATTATTTCATTTTAGCTGTCTGATCTGAAGACAAAACTATCAGGGTAAAATAGCAGTGAAATTTTGCCATGTATTTAAGGTTTAAGGAGAAAAAAATAATTACTTAAAAGCAGAGAAAACTCAATGTATGAGAATATGAGGTAAAGGAAAATGAGTTTGTGACTAAAAGCTCTGAATTGGAGACCACTGTGTTACTGTGATTTCATATTTTAGTAAAACTCTTGGGCATTTGCCTAGCATCAAGGATATGAATAGTTCCAACCATTATTCACAGACTTGAAATTAGCCAAAATCTCAAAGCACCTAAATGATATGCATTTTACTGCCTAGTCCCTGGAATGGAAACCAGATACCCAGCCTCCCATGTGCATTGCATCTGGACAGTGAAGGGTTCCAAAATCATATGCCTATAAATGGGCAACATTTGGTGTGAGCCTTAAGTGTGACAGAACCCCTGGTTATCAAAAAAGCAGGAACTGAGGCTCTCTGAAGAAACTGCCCAGCAGACAGGTGAGACATCAATGTCTGTTGGTCGCCACAGAAATTAAAAGTTCAGCTCTGTCCAAGTATAAAATATTTTGAATAAAACTATGTTTAATTACATGGATATTGTATTCAGTAATGCTATCATCAATGTTCTGCTCTCCCATAGGCAGCAAAATATGCAAACTGCTTATCTGGCACAAAAAAACCATAGAGTGGCTTTCAAAAATACTGCAAACATCATATGTACACATTCCCTCTACCTATATGTATACATAAACATATATCTAGCTACAATTCACCTTACTTTCTAAAAGAAGAGCAAAAAGGGGATGGACTTAAGTTGGCACTTAAGGATCTGTCCTCAGGAAGGTTTATTTTTAAATATTTTTAATATTGCTCCATAAAGAATCTTCAAAGCAGCAAATAGCTAAAAAGTAAGGTCACTAGATAGAGAAAGAGGTTTTGAAATAGATAAATAAGAGGGTTCTTTAGACATATTTTGAAATTTCCTAAGAGACTCTAAAAGTTTCCCCAGACCTCAGATCCTTTAGGGCCAACTTAAAAAGGCCTCCATAGACCTCACAGATGTCACAATGCAAGGCCAGCCTCTCATACATCTTAATTCACACATTGTTATAAGATTCCTTTTGATTTTGATTCCTCTCTGCTGCCCCGGGATTTCTCAGATGGTTCCCCTTTTCACCACAAGATGCGCAAGCAGCTGTGATGGCACAATGGATGTGGTGGTGTGGAGACAGGAAGGAAGGGCCAAGAGCAGAAATTGCTTAAACCTGTGCTGCCACCAAAGAAAGAAACATGGCATTTTGCTTTCAGCTTTAAAAATATTCAGTACTCTGTGAAAACTATGTTATGAACAAATAAACAATTGCAAAAGTATCCAGTCTCTAGGGTTTTACATAATTTACAGTTGTCATGTAGCTGAAAATTAGATAATACATGGAGAACAGATATATGTCCATATAGCCATATAAAATACACTGGTGGCACTAAAACGTGACTTTATAGCAATCATTAAAAACCAACAGAACAAACTGAATCAGAATTCTTAAGATTCTTTGCACAGCTTTTTTCTACTGTTTTCAGGGATTACATTTTGTATCCTTCCATATCTGTCTTTTACCTGTTACAGAATCAGCAATATTCAGGACTCAGCTGTTTGTAGAAGCATCTGGAGTTTGCAGAAGCAACCTAACAGCATTTGTCACACACACACAAAAATCACAGTTGAATTATGTACATTTGTTTTCTTAATTGCCTTTGCAGTTTGAATGCAGAGAACCTGAGCCTGAAATGCTGTGCTGGACCGAAAACCTTGTGCCAGCACTGCACAGGTCAGGAGGAGTCTGGTCCAGGTCACACTGACTGTGCACACATCCTGCATCTCGGTATTGTCTGTGTAAAGGACACAGGGGTCTAACTCTCATTCTCTGCAACACTTCAAACCATCATTAGCTGAAGCACCTGTTGTGGGATGTGCTGACCAAGCTACTGAACAAACCTAGCAATTTGAGGAAGGGGGGAAGGATGAGATTTTTTAAATCTTCCTAGTGTCACTCCTGCCCGCTTTCATATTCATCAGACCTTCACGGACAAATCCATTTCATTAGCCCAGCAAACTGCTTCACATTTTATTCCAATTATTTTTTTTTCTTAAGTTGTGAATCAAACTGATTCATCACAGGACAAAATGAGTGGAAGCATAGATGCAGGAGAGAGGAGGCGCTGTACAGTCAGGGAAGGAATAGACTGTTGGAGTGGGATAGGGAATGGACATCTCTCGTTTATTAGTAATGAAATTATTATATCTGCTCAATCATGTAACACTAGACCATGACAGAGATGTATGACTGGATAATCTAAATTTTGGCCTAGAAGGAGCAGTTCTCAAATCCCCTATATCATTAAAAAGCCTATCTTATGTGTACACAAACATTCACAATATGTATTGAATTCATAAAGTACCTTCATATTAAAGCATGTTAATAATCTCTGGAAAAATTTGTGAGGGAAATGTTAGTGGCTAATCCTGTCTTCAAAGCCAATATAATAATTTGCCACTATTATAATTTTTAACTCTGCTTGCTTGCTGCTGCTGAACTGATTCAGGAAGTTTCCCTGTCTTGAAGTGTAATTGAGTGTGCTGTTCACCTTTTATCATCACAGTCATAATACTGAATAGCTAATTTTATTTAACAATATAACATTACTCAGCTATGGGAAACCATTTCTTTAAAGACTGCAAATATGTCCAAAGTCAGACCTGAGATTTGACTCCTAGCACCTTTGCAGACGTATATGAAGTTTTGAGTGCTATCCAGGCAAAATACTTCAGAAATTCAGCACGTGGTGTAACAGATTTTAAGACTGTGCCTAGAAATGAAGAAGATTGGGGTTTGCTTCAGGCAAGGTACTGACAGACAGTAGTATAGATAAACATACTCAGTAGGAGATACCTATTGTTCCCTCAAGACTGTTTTACTGAGAAAGGATAAGAGAGTACTCATCTTTAGTGAGACCTAGAAATAATTTTTTAATACAAATAGAACAAGAGCCAAGTCTCAGAGATCTTGAACGGTCTTACAATTGCCCTTTTGGACAGAAGCAACTTGTGGGGTAATGTCACCCTAGTCTGCATCTCCGTAACCCCAGAAGATTTATGACAATTGTTAAAATGGGAAGAAAAATGCAACAGCAACAAAATGAGACACTGTGTGATGTTCACTTATATTCCTTTTCCCTTTCCTTTCTTAAAAGACAAAATACACAAGTAAACCCCTCCAAAAGTGAGAAAATAATGCTTCTCTTCTTTTTGTTTATATGATACCAAGGAGGTGAGTCAGGTGGTGTATCATAAACCAAAAGGATTAACCCCTCATTTTGTTGACTTCAGGTTTTAAGGGGAAAATATGACATTTCATGGTCTGTATGAAGAAAGTCATGCTGCAAGGAGGAAGGTTTTGAATATGGGACAGAAGATTTACATTTTAGACTTCTGTTTACTTTAACAGGTGTCACACAGCTTAACCCTTTGGCTACATATCCTTATGCAACCATAAGGAATGAAGATTTTGATTTTTGAATCTTTCATATACTACTCATCCTGACTCACATGTCACATAATTGTGCCAAACTATGCAGTGTGTACCAGTATCTCTTTAATTTTCAGTGCTCTGGCTCATAATTTGTGTTGTCAGTCTAGCCTTGAACAAATATAGCTGCATCATCACCAGCATTAGAAAGAATTCATCTGTGCTGGAAAGTGCTTCCTTTCCACAT
The DNA here is from genome assembly GCA_013400735.1 of Pomatostomus ruficeps. Taxonomy (NCBI): domain Eukaryota; kingdom Metazoa; phylum Chordata; class Aves; order Passeriformes; family Timaliidae; genus Pomatostomus; species Pomatostomus ruficeps. The sequence continues at coordinate 17,979 of VYZT01016184.1, forward strand.
GGAGGAGACAGTTCTACTCATTGATAGTGCTATTAAAAATAATTATTTGAGTTGTAAAAAAATCCTTTCCCAAGACAATATATTTCATGGGAAGAAAGAGTATGCTTGTAGGTGATTGTGTAACGTGATATTTCCCCACCTTTAACTTTTCATCTCTAGATTTTCATTTAAAAAAAAAGATAAGAATAAAAACAGATTACAGATTTTGGAATTGATTCCAGCGAGGCAAGTTTGTTAACAAAGCTGAGAGATTGTCATCTTTGTAATGAGTAATCATCTTTGTAATAAGTAATGCTTGGTAATGTTGCAAAAACCTCCAAATCAGCAGGTTGAAGGATTCTTCTCCTGCAGGTACAACAGTGTGGTTTCCATGGGATACACCTCCTTCCCAGCCAGTACACTACCCTAGGAAAGGGCCAGGTACCCACCTACAGGAGGTAGGACATGGTCAGCAATTGGAAATGGGTTGGGTTTTGTTCCTGCTCAAAACAACAGGCAGTGCACAGGGTGTGGACAACCTACACAGGACTTCCCTCTTTGCTGATGTTATAATGACTCTCCAACAGTTAAAGCCAATGAGAATGTAAGAATAATTTCAATCATTCTAGCCCCTTCCCAGGTACTGTGAGACCCATGATGGACACTTTCTACTTTTAAAAATTATTTTTTTGTTTAAATCTGTACTTGCACAAAGCTCCCATGAAATAGGATGTTTGATCTCCATTATGCAGGGAAGAAAAAGGCTAGAAAGGACACAAATTAAGTTTGTGACAGATTTAGAAACAAAGATCAGATCATGCTCACTGGAAAGGAGAGGAAGAAGCTGACACTTTTCTTATTAAGATGAAGAAAAAAATGTGTTCTTACTTTCAAATGTATTTTGTGGGATTAGGAGACACTGGATACTGATACAATTTCACATGCCTAGTGCAGAGCTAACTAGCCCTATAACCCTTGAGAAATGTGTTTACCACAGGTTTTCTTTTTTATAGATTTTTTGAACTCACAAAAGGAACAGATAATTCCCTAGTTTACTTGAGGGGTTTAGCTATCTTTCTTTCCTATTACTTTTTTTTTAAGGTGGAAAAAAATTATTTGGGGATTTTGCTTTGAAAGTAGATAATTCAAAAACATGTTGACATTTCCTGATGATATGCAGTTATATATAGCACATGAGTGTGCTTTGGGAGAATGAGGTTGTGTGGCAGCAGGTGCTGTATGGACAAGGCACATGTGGAGCTGTGACACAGGGTGCACAAATGCCCAACCAGCCAAGCACCATGAATGTCAGGGCAGGAAAACAATGTAAGCTTGAAGCCTGTTCTGCATGTGCAACAACAAGTATCTACAAAAAATTGCTCTAAATACCTGACAGGAGAGAATTTCTTAAGGTCCAAGTACAGAGTTATGCATCAGGGAATACCAGTTCTAAACTCAAATTTGACAGAGATTTCTTGTGTGATTTTGTTTAATTAATCTCTCTTCTACCTGTCATTTTCTGCATAAAGTCTGAAATGTTGCCACCCTTTTCTTCATATTCCCATAACAATAAATTTTTCACTGTTATATTGAAGACAGTCAAAATAGAAGAGTGAATTTTTTTTTTCTAGTTACTAAAATTTTTCTGGTTTTATATTGGGTTTCTTTTTAAGAAGGCATAAGGACTTCTAGGCGCACTTGAGTGAAGGAAAGTTATATCAGATTAGCTCTGATAAAGTCCTATGGGTCTCTTGTAGTCAGTATCAGACTCAGGCAGCTCCACTGTCAGTAAAGAATCCCTTGAGTTTTCTACCAAAAACAATCACCACCATCTAACTTAGCCAAAGGACAGATTTTCATAGCCTGAGATCTCAGGGATTGCTGAGGTTGCTTGTATCTTAAGCCACACATGCTGGGGCCACTTGCAGACATAAATATATATTCTCACATTTTCCCTGAGGGAAGCTGGCTTTGCACTTTCATAGGTTCATAAGTAATTTCACTTTCCTTTTCAGTTTGGCTGTGGCTGGTCAGGACAGAAATCATCTTTGCAAAGGCAAGTGCCATTGATCTACTCATTCGATTTTCTACCAGTATATCACTGCACTGGGAGTGAAATACATGTATAGTATTTCAGTACAACCGTGACTCTGATCATTGTAATAACAATAATAATTACCTGATCTGCACAATGACAAAATTATGCCCCTCCCTAGGCACAATGAGATTCAGGTAAATTTTTAACCTTTCAGTCAAAAGTTTGCTCGAAAATTCAAAAGAAAATAGTAAAATACTATCTGAGATTAACAGATTTATAAACAAATGTAGATTTTAATTTCTTGTGTGTCCTTCACTGTACACTGTTAAAGTGCTTTGGATCAAGAGATTGGCTGATAAGAGCACAGACTCCAGTCCATACAACACATCTGAAGAAACACTGCATATCTCTTGTGAAATAGATTAATGAAGACAGAAATATGGATTGGTACAGAGATAGACAGATTGGTCGATCCTCATGAAAACCATTCCTCTCAATGACAGAAATGCCTGAGAGTTTTCTGTGACACTCTATTATGTTTCCTCCATTATGGCAGTATAGAGCACTATATTCTGGACAGAGTGTCTATCCATTTCATTTTCAAGTGTAGTCATAAGTGTGCATCCGTCCCATTCAGTACAGCATTGTGCATAATATTTCAGCTTTATGGATACAGGCTGGAGGTAATCAATTATGAAGTGGGTTAGAGCATGACACATAATGCTGCCCCCACAGAGAATGGAACTCAAAAAAGCATCCAGCAGGAACGTGAGCTGGAGCTCTTCTCAAGAAGTTCAACACCATAATTTGACACTCACAGTTCAGGCTTGATTCAGTAACACCACACAGAGGAGAATGCAGGCAAGGCTGCTTTCACTCAGAGAAGGACAAAAAGAATGGTTTATGTGCAGGTTTCAAGAAAGGTTTGGGATTTTGTAAGCATTTCGTGAAGTTGACAAGCTGAAGTTGATAGCTGCTTAGAAATTCTTTGTGGTAGAAAGATGCTTATTTGGTACTGAAATTTTCTTGAAAATATCACATTTTCCCCAGTTATTTATGGTAAAAAAAATTAAAAATCAAAGAAACAGGGTGAGAACAGCACATGTTGAAACCTTTTATTAATGCCTGATTTTATTTGTAAGGGAGGATATATTTAGCTTTTTTAGAAAAACTCTACCATGTGTAGACTGGTACAAGCAGCTTTGGCAGCTCTTGCATTAAGTTAAATACCTCTGTAGCTAATGTACGTACAGCTCTTCCTAGAAATCCAGGCCATATGAGACCTGGATTTCTTCATAGGAGTATTGTGTAATGGGGATCTGTGAGCACTCAGCTCACAAAATCAAAGCAGTTGTTTTCTGCACAGTTTTGTGGCTAATAGTCATATTTAGATGCTGGCAGGTTATACAGTCATGAAAATGAGGCTATTTTTGGCAGCAGGGATGTTCTGATGGTCTTGGGAACGAGGTGTTTTGTTGATAGTTTTCCTCAGCCCACTGCAGGAACTGCTGGTGATGAATAGGTCACCCACTTGGAGACGCTTGCCAGAGCTGTGGATTTCATGAGGCTAAATTTAATTTCAAAGAAAGTTTTCACTGTCCTCATAAAATGTGTTTGTTCTTCAGCATGATTTCATTCTAATTGATAGGCTTGGACTTCAAATAAAAGTATCAGTGTATTACTAATATCCCTGCAGATAACTTGTCAAGTCACCACCCACACAAAGTAAGAGGAGGCAGAAGTCACGGCTCATATCCATCGTAAACCACGGAAGATATTGTAGGTTGTCATTTCTGCTGTCTGTGCATTTTCATAGTTTCTTTGAATCAGACTTCTGAGCTTTGGAAACATACAACACATGGACACAAAAAGACACAGTGCAGCATAGCCATGTAGCTGCTGAAAGTGTGCAGTACTGCCAGCCAAATAAGCAGAAAAAATTGCATGTAGTGCTGTAGTGTTTCATTCTGTCAGGTAACAAGGGACTACAGAAACTCCTCAAAATGCAGGAAAACCAGTTATCAATAGATCTTCAATTTCTTTTCTCTATATACAGAAAATAAATTTCATTTTCAAATATGAAGGGAGACATATTTCTAAAGGTGAAAAACACCCCTGCCTTGAGAACTTTGCACCTATTTGTTTCAATCCGCAAGTATGAGCCAGGAAGAAATTTCATTATCTCTGCTACTGAAAAAAAAAGCCCACTTACCACCTAGTCATATTTTATTATGAGCAAAACTCAATTTTTCTAAATCAACTGCATGATCTGTTTTACAACTTTTCCAGGGAAATAGCTTTTTTTGTGGATAGAGATGAATTATTTGATATAAAAATGGTCTGATTTTGCACTTGGAAAGTACTCTTTATCCTCATGTATAACAGGAACCAAATAATAGATAACTTGAAGCAAACCAATTTAGTGCATCATAATTTCATAAAAACACACAATGAGAACCCTGGTGTATCTTTTAAAATTTCTGAGTAGTGATATGCTTTCCCCCAGTGACTCAAACATAGTCAACACCCAGCAATCTGAGTAATCGCATGTGGAAGAGATTTCTAATTTTTTTGAAGGGTAAAAGATAGTGGAAATCAGCTGATACATAATAGGAATACTAAAAGATTTCATGATGTAGAATTATGCTTGGTGAATGTACTTTACAGAGTAAACATTATCTAGAAGCAGGATATAATATTGGAATGTGTCAGTGGCTGCCACTCCACCTATTGCACCGGGAAAACATCAGCTCCACTTGTTAAAATTCCTATATTTTAAGGCATGCAGGGTTGGGGATTTAATGCCAGGTTTAGAGTTAGTTAGTTAGTTAATGAACTGGTGGGCCCCACAAGAAGAGAAATAATCAAAAGATACTCATCATAAAATTATTCCAAACTCTGCCTGTATTTGAGTCTACATTGCTGTGGTTTAATACAACGCCTTTCCCCTGCAGTCAAAGAGAAAATGAAAAAAAGGTTAAGGTTGCTGCACCCATGCATCTTAGTTTAGTACAGCAAGACATCCTGATCAGTATCCAGCTCTGCCTCTACTTAAGAGACCATCCAAAATCCATTTAGCAAAAGCTCTAAGAACATTTGAGCTGTCATCCTCAATTCTGAAAAAGAAGAACTACTCCAGGAAAACTCGGTTCCAGTGTGGAGGTGAAAAATGAGCTGTCTGTGAATGCCATCCAGAAAAAGAGAGAACAGAGTTGGCTAGACCAGGTAGGCTGCTAATGCCAGGGGGAAGAATCAAATCAGAATGGAAAATGGACTGCATACCAAATAACTTTCACTGTACATGACTCTCAAATCTGAATAGCCCCTATATGAACTGGGAAAAACCCTAATTTCTATTTGTCAGATGAGGAAATGCATAGCAGGAGGTCAAACTTCAGACTTTGCTTTTCCATGAGACACATTGTCCTTAAAAGAAACGGGAACCCTACTGGTTGGCTTGGTCTGCCCTCTGGCAGACCGGTGATGTGCAGCTCTTGTGTGCATAGGTGCTATGTGAAAAGTTTGGCCTTCCTTTGGCAGTTTTCCTTGCTATTCCCACCGTGTAAAAGCAATCCTGGAGGGATGTAGAACAAAGCTGTTGGCAATAAAGGCTGCATTTATATTAAGCATAGCAAGAACCACACGGTAAAGTACAGAACAATGGCAAATCAATAATTAATCACTCTTATTTCCTGGAGAAAAGCATTATGGTTAATATAATAA
>VYZT01016196.1:0-15791 GCA_013400735.1 Pomatostomus ruficeps
AGGTAGTTGTAGAGAGTGATAAATCCCTTCCCCCATTCCCCCTCATCTCCTTTTCTCCAGGCTGAACACTCCCAGCTCCCTCAGCNACTCCCAGCTCCCTCAGCCACTCCTCACAGGACTTGTGCTCCAGACCCTTCACCATCTCTGTTGCCCTTCTCTGGACTGCGTCATGCACCTCATTGTCTTTCTTCTTATGAAGGGCCCAAAACTGAACACAGCACTCAAGGTGTGGCCTCACCAGTGGTGAGCACAGGGGACTGATCGCTGCCCTGGTCCTGCTGGCCACACTATTGCTGATCCAGGCCAGGATGCCAGTGGCCTTCTTGGCCACCTGGGCACAGCTGGCTCATGTTCAGCTACTGTCATCAGCACCCCCAGCTCCTTTTCCACCGTGCAGCTTTCCGGCCACTCTTCCCTAAGTCTGTAGTGCTGCATAGGGTTGTTGTGACCTGAGGACAGGACCCAGCACTTCACCTTATTGAAACTCATGCAACTGGGCTCAGCCCCCTAATCCAGCCTGTCCAGATCCCTATGTACAGCCTTCCCGCCCTCCAGCAGATCAACGCCTGGACTCAAGTTTCTGTCATCTGCAAACTGGCCTCACAAGGATGCACACTATCCCATTGTCCAGGTCCCCTCATCAGTAAGGATGGTAAAGTTAGCCCCCATACTGAGCCCTGGGGAACACCAACCTGAGGAACATTTGAGTAAGTCTAGTCCAAATATAGTGTTACTGATCTCAACTGACAAGGTTTATAGGCCTTTGGTTACTCTTGCACTTTATGTGTAAGGATCCATGCTTCTGCTCAGAATGGTTTACTCTTATAGAGCATCTTTGCCATCTGAGTGGCTTGTCTTTTCCATGCAGTTTGTTGCAGACTCATAGTTTGCATTTTTTTCCTGTAAGCCCTGTAAATTAGGCATTCCTCCTTGTCTACTCTGTAACATGAGATTTATAAGGCTGATTTTTTGTCTTTGCCATGACACCATACTTTATTTACAATAGAAATGTAGAAAGTTATTTGTTCAGATCATAATTTTTCTAGGAAACTTACAGGTTTTGACTTTGATTTCTGTATATTAACATTTGACTACTAAGCCAGCATTAGGTTGTCTTATGGACATACATCAAGTGATGAGATGCCGTATTTGAGCAGAAAACGTTTTTTTCTTCTTCTGCACATGGAGTGTGTACATCTATTTATATTCTATGGCACTTTTTTCTTTTGATATTTTTCTAGCATAAATCTTTTTATTGTTAGAGTCCTCAGTAGGCCTGAACAGAAAGCAGTTTCCTTATCCTGGTAGAAGCATTGATACTTTATGAAGTGTTTCTACTCCAGAACAAACCTGAGATCTCCATCTCATTGTATGATGACTTCTAAGACACTTCAGTTCAAAGGGTCCTCTGGTCAATATTAAATTATTATATCAGCTTTCCTTATTATGTGTTCCAATAAATACATGCTGGTAAATTCCTGCAGGTTATCCAGGTGAGGTTTTAACAAATATACTTGTCATTTTTTTTTTTTTGTTACAATTAAAGCATAATGAATTTTTAGGATGAATTTTCTTTTTATTTAAAAAAAGGTTCTTATATAAATCACTGACTAGCTGAACCATTGAGCGGGGAAAAAAACACACCATAAATTATTAAATATTTTGACTGTCTTTTTTTTCCATTTGAGATGAATTTATGTTTTAAGAACTACTTCCCTTTTAGGATATCTTTACAATTTCCAAAAACTGAATTAAATTCTGATTTATTAAATGGAAACTAAGAACTGATGAATGATGGTAAATCAGTACTTTAGGACCCAGTTCAGCTTAGACAGAGTGGAGAGACCAGGCCACAGGAGTTTGTGGTCATATCACACAAACCTTGTACATGACATAGGCTGCTTCTTTTTCTGCCATTCAAATTCTGTTCCCACTGTCATCCTGATTAGCATTTTTTTCTGTTCAACAAAGAGCAAAGGAACCACACTTTTTTTTACCCCTGTAATGGTTTTAGTCTATTCTTTCAGTCCAGACAACTGTATTTTTCAGCCTCCATTGGGAAGCAGCTTTTAAATTAGGGATTGTTTAATGTTTTTTTCTTATAATTTTTTTAAGTAGTGCTCCACAGCTAGTCCTACCTGCTCTTCTGTTTTGAAACTGGTGTCTGAGAATGTCTTCCAGGTGTATGTGAGACTTTCTTTTATGGTACTAAGGCAGCAGTTTCAGTCTCTAAAAGAAGACAAAGCATTTTGTGTACATGTCTCTACAACAGATCAATGGGATGTTTTCTGGAAGAATAAAAGGGGAATTAATAGGAGTAGATTTTGGAAAATGGTAGGATTTAGTTCAAAGCCCAGTGCTTAATGTTTTAAAAAACACATAATATAGCTCATTCACCTTTTCCAGTTTTTGTTTATATACTTGCCTTTAAGCCTGATTGTTTTAATCTTGCCAAAGCTAATGGCCATTGAAGGGGCAGGAACTTTCCTGCTTCTTTAGTTCAGCTGCTTTTCCCCCAACAGCTGTTTTGCCAGGATCAGCATTCACAAGGCTACGCCCTGATTTGGGTAGCAACAGATCCAGCTCAGAAAGAATTTCCACTTTTACCAGAACGTAGGGAAGCAGTTGGGAGTCAGCTACTTGGGAGATAAGGAAAGGGTGATTGTCCTTTTTGGATTTTTGCTAGATAAAGAAGCATAAAAATTGTAATGGATGTCCTTTTAATGACATGTTGCTTTTGAAAGCATAATAATTCAATACAGTCAGTGCTTAATACTAGCCACTTCCTTCCTTCATGCGATCCTTTGCACTTTGGGGTTTTTTTTCTGTTTCTACAGACAGTAGTGGAAATCATGTTTCCTCTCTATCAAGAAAGAAAAGTCAGTCTGCATTATATTTTTGTACCCTGTGTATTGTCATTTTCTTTTAATAGCAAACGTGCCCAGTATTTTCTTCCTTTCACCTCCCTCTTTACCCCATACTTATCTTCACACTGAAATACTCGAGGAATTAATTACATTTCTTGAGCCTTTAAGAAGTTCTGATTGTGCACGATATCTGTTAGGTCACCATCAACAGCAATAATATTCAACCAAATGCATTCTTTGCATGTCTGATTATCTAAATTAAGTATATTCCAATGACTGTGTACATAATTGACTATGAAATTATTTTATAAACCTTGCCTGAAAATTTCTATATTTTAAAGGTGTGCTTTGATTTGGGGTTCTTGCACTCCTTAGCTTTCTCCTTGAGCGGAAGTCATCAAAAATTATGTTGTTGGGGTCAGTGAACACATTGCTATCATTGCCCTTTTTTTTTCATTTGTCAGAACAGCTTATCAGTCCTTGCTTAACTTTTGATTTGACTTTTAAATGCTTCTGAAAACATAAACCCTGGCAGGCCAAGCTGTTCACTGTCTCACATCACTCTTACACAGCTAGCTAGTTAAAACCACTTGATATTGCTGTTGTAATCAGTGCAGCTTCGTAATACTTAAAACCAGAGAACTTTTCTTCCTTCATCTGTTTTTATTTATTTTGAGTACAAAAGGTGAGCATACACCTCTGTATACAGGTCTGTTGTACAGTTTACCAATACATAAGTTCAATATTTAAATGCAATTCATCCTCTACGTCTTTATCAGTAGTGAAAGTGTTATTACAAAGACTGCATAAGCAATCAAGTCCAGATGCTTCTCTCTCTTTAAATCAACTTAAATTGCAATTGGCAGGAGGATCAGCAGTGGTGCTTGTATAGACAAGTAAGCATATGGCAGATGTTGTTAAGACCTCACTGTCTTAAAACATCATGGACAAAAAGAATTGTTTCAAAGGGAGAGAGGTAGAATGACTGGTGTATCTACAACAATGCCTTTATTTCCATATGGCATGCAGTGATTTTTGTTTTCTTTCTGATAGGAGTTTTTACCTGTAGAACTATTCCCTCCTTTCTCTTCTATTCTTAGTAAATCTTATGGTTTAAAAAACCAAAAAAGACCCTTCACTAAATCCTTGTGAATTTGCACAAGTCATTTACAAATACAGACAAATGTTCCTTCACTGTGTTGCTGCAATACATGGCTTTTTATCTTCCTGTGCCCCTTTTGAAAAATAGTAGCCTAAGGGCCTTAGACCCCCTAAACAAACCTGAAGATGATCAAGGTGGAATTTTTATCCTGACAGGGTGGAGAAATTACACCATAGCTCAGTGTTAGAAAATAGGGACAATGAAATAAGTTTCTTCCGTGTCCATGAGTGAACTACATAAGTAGGAAGTATGAGAATGCAGGCACGATTTTCTGTCTGATGTTAGAAAAATGAGAAATCTCTAAGTCTTGATTGCCTGGTAGGAAAAATGCTAACCACTGGTAAATTCTGCTTTTTTTTTTGTCCCCCACTCCCCCAATATCCCAGAAAGGGGCATTTGGATCCTTCCTTACTCTATTTCTGTCCTTGAAGAGTGAGGGGAGAAGTCTGTCTAAAAACACTGGAGGTCCTGGGGAAGAGAGCGAGTGACTAAGGGCACTCTTTCAGGGCATATCCAGGAGTGCCAGACACCTGAATACTTTGGGAATTCTGTAAGTTTTGAAGGCTGGAGTTTGTAGGCAGGCATCCAGATGCAGTTTGGCAAGCTAAGTGTTTTTTACAAACACTGACATTGTACAAATACATCAAAATTACAACTCAGCAGGATGTTGTGATGGGCATTGTACAAACATAATATATGAATGAGTCTAAAATTATTGCAGTGAAAGTGTCAAGAAAGAAACAGAGAGATGCAGAAATTGGGTGTTTGTATAACCCATGCCCCAAGCTGTAACACAAAGAGCAGCGCAGCTGAAACCCTGCTGCTTTCCCTACTTGTTTAAAGAGCTGGTGATTTCTGGTTCTCCAGGGGACCTGTAAACTGTATGTGGTTACTGTGAAACTTGGAACTGTCTACAGAAATGATTCACTTGAAAGTGCTATTGCAGAAGTTTGTCTCAAAAGAATGACATTATGCATTCATTTTAATATAGTACAATACTTAAACTATATTTTAATGCTCACTGTATTAGTACTAGTCCAACTTTAACAGTTCTTGCTGTTATTGTTCTGCTATATTTTATTAAGACATTTATTAAAATATTCATTAAAACATTTTGTTTAGTATCTCATCTGTCCAGGGGTGCTGTATTTCTATATTTCAAATGCTCCAAGTAACAGCTTCTTAATAAGTTCATAATCTTGATGGTCTTGAAGTCAATTTGTCCTCATCCGTGGGATTATAATAATTTAAGGATCCCTGCCACATTATTTGACTGACTTCTTTTCAGAATATAGATTTTTAATAGTGAACCAACCTTTCTTGTAACTATGGTGTATCTATAGACTGTAGAAAAAAAACCAAATGTTCTCAGAACAGTCTGCTATTTTAACTCTGCTCCTCCAATCTTGCCTGGTGAAAGCTTTTTCATTTGAATCCTATCAAACGTCCTTTAATGTTAGTGTTTATTGGAGTTAGACAAGATTTGAATACTCTTTTTGATAAGAAAGTCTCTTCTATTGTCATCTTTCCAAAGTAACTGCCCTTAAAAGTGCATGAGCAAGTTGCAGAAGTGCTGGATGCTAGAAGAAAGAGGCGTGCCTCATGGAGGATATCATCAGGAAGTAAACAAAATACTGATGTGTTTCACCTGCTGGAAGATAGAATATTATAGCATGTCTTTTCTAAGGAGGAAATAAAAAAATTCATTTCATATGTAATAACTTCAAGTGTCTACGAATTTGTAGCAATGACTTTGAAAAGTAACTACAGTGATAGAGTGTAGAGAGGTTATCTCTGAATTTCATTGTGTAACCTCATGAGAACACATATATATATATATAAAATATTTGAATATCATCTTATCAAACAACTAGAAATTAAGATTTCAAGATGACTTGCTTTGTATGTGCAGAATATGTAGAACAGGATTTAAAATACAGTTTAAGTGAGGGATACTTAAAGAAGTGTACCCAAATTATGATTACTTTTTTCCATTCAATAAGTGCTTAATGGCTCCATTCCCAGGAATCATTTCTTTGAGATCAAATGTAGGCTAGAACACTCTTCCTAGCTCTCAGCTAAGGAAAACTGTGTAAAATACCTATATTTATAGAACCGATATGTCCTTAAAAGGTCATCAGTGTCTTTCTGAATTTACAGTAGTCCTTAATCAAAAATCATCTGTTGCCTCCCCACAAAATTTGCCAGTACTTTTTTATATCTATTGATCTGTTTAGATCTCAATTATGTTTATAACAAACCAGATATGAAATGGTTATCCTTCATGTATGTGTATTAGGTAGAAACAAAGGGGCATGAAAGTGTCATAATGCAGCCAGATTAAATTCAAACAAGTAGCTATGCTTTGAACATAGCTTCAAACACAACAAGAGGCAAAGCCCTCAGAATATCAGCATTGTCCCCAAAACCCATTGTCAGTGAGTTAAAATCACTGGGAATCTCTGCACCTGCCTGTAGAGATTCATTAGAGTTGGTAGAAACCAAATTTTTGCTCTCCGCCACTGAAATGCTGCTGACGTCACCAGATACAAGAAACAAGATAAAGCAAACTGAAAGCACTTTCATCCTCCTGAGGGTTTTCTCTCCATTGTCATTGCTCTAGTTGAATAGTAAAACACAGCATTCTACTCTCAGAGTGGCAAAGTTTGGGTCATCTAGACACATTTCTGCTACTGCTACTACTATTTATTGCCATTCCACATCATTCCTATATATGTGGAGATTTTATCGCTGTTGCAGATACCAGGAGCTCTGTTTGCATGCTTGGGGGAGCAGCCTCCTTTTTAACACAGGCCTTCTTAGAACTGAACTGTGACTTCCTCTTGGGGTCATCTAGGAGTAGCTGCACATTAATCATAAAGGAATTCCTTGCTTTCTAGTTTCGTGCTACAAAATGAAGGTTTCTCAGAACTATATTTAATTTGGAAAGTGATGAAATGGATAAAAATATACCACTCTTGTTAAAAGCTAGCATACTATGATGTAGTTTTGACACCTACAGCTTACCTGTGAAAGCTTATTAAATCTTTGACAACAATAGTGCAATGTCAAGGATTTGAAGCAAATTTTCTGCAAGTACAAGAGTGATTCCATGATAGTGTGATTTTTATTCTAGAAGTCAGCTAAATATTTTACTGTTCATATACATACAGTATATATATCATGAAGTAGAGCTATTTTAATATATGCCCTTTCATTTTGAGCAGCACAGAGTTTTCAGCAATATTGAATTTGGGTTTTATTCAAATTTTTGAAGAGTCTTTTTGGTGATACTTTGGCTTGAATACAAAGCAAAATGTCTTCCTGTGAGCAAAAGGCTTCCTGAAAATAGAGGTTCTATTACCCACATTGCTCTATTTCATTATTTCAATAAATGATGAAGCTGATTGTTTGTTTTCAGGGAACAGATGTAAATGGCTATGTTTTGAGCTACTTTAGAGATGGAGCATTTAGTTTAAAAGAGAAATTTCAGTTTAAGGATATGAACATGGATACTGACTCTCTACCAGATTATCTAGTTTTGTGGAAATGAAAAAAAGAATTAAAAAAAATTGACAGCACATAACTAGACTTCAGAATATAAGGGATTGTTTATAATTTTTTACTGCAAAAGAAATATAATTTTTAGCTAAGTCACAAATCTTCAGATTTTTTTTTTAAATTAGTGTACCAGAAAGGAGAAAAAAAAGAAAGAGTAATTCGCAATATATCAAATAGCTGAGCAAAAGAATTACATGATATTGAGCTAACAGGAAGGTGTTTCTGGTCAAAGCAAATGCTAGAGGTTCCATGTTGCATAGAATAAGTCATTATTGAACCAGGAGTTAGACCTCTTACTTGTAAATATGAGTTACTGCCATAGCCATCTGTGGATGTCAGGAGCACAGCTGATAGCAGAGAGAAGGCAGACAGCTTCCATAAAAGCTGTGTACAATCTCAATTTTGCATAAACTGTAAATTCCTGCTTCCCTATTGGTCATGTTCCCTAACCCATGTATTTCTTCCCCGTATGTAAACCACTGCCACTACAGTAGGGAAAAATGCTGATTGCCGAAGAAGTTGTTTGAATGAAAAATAAAGGAAGCATCCATTCATTATATCCCATGAATTATTCCTGCTATATGCACAAATCTTTCTGTTTCCCTCTATCTGAAAAAACTATTTTCTCCTGTATTACACATCTCTCTGTTCATTAAACTCAGGCAGAACTACAGTGGAATTTAATACAGCCGCACCTATTAAAAATCCTCACAATTTTGTTAATTTATACTAATTTACAATGAGTATTATCCCAACTAAGGTCATCCAGGCAGAATAATGATATTTTTACAATATTAAAAAGTTGTAAAACATTATCTCGGTGTTATTCAGGCTAAGAATCTCACTTACAAAATATCCAGTCTTTCTGTTTCTGCTCTGTGTGTTCACATCTTCTATGAAGGTAGGAAGAAAGACAGAGACAAGCCAGACACAGTGTGCAGCACTGTGAGCAGCTGTACTGATTCTAGAAGATCTTGGGGTTTAGTGGAACCAAAAAGACTACAGCTGTTAAAACCATAAATAAACAAACTCCTCACTGGAACTGTTTCACTTTGTACACTTACTCATTTGCTGTGCTATGTTAGAGTAGCAGGAAAAGTGTTTCAGTCAGGATGTTAAAAAACAAAACCTGACATCTCTTTATGACTTAGATAGGAAGTAACTTTGTTCTTCCGAATGATTCTTGGGTATATTAAAAAAATGAATTAGGTATGAAATCTGGGATCATAAAATAGAGAAACATGCAGTTGATAAAGAAAAAGAAGTAAAAAATCATTTCAAAAAGAAGTTGAGGGAAGACTCAGGAAAGATAAAGCTTTGGAATCCAAATGAAAGATCTGAATAGCCCATTTTGTCTCTATCATGCTATCATGTCGCTATTCATGGGAAGAAAATTAGATGTGCAAGTCAGTAGTGTGAGGAGAATCTACTGAACATTAGCTCTCTTCCATCTCTAAAAGAAGTGCCAAGGAAAACAAAGGTGTAAGATGCTTTTAAAGTCTTTTTTCTAGGCTTCATTGGTCTTTTATTCTGGAAATTCTTGCTTTCCCCTGTCCCTTTTCTTTTATCCAAAACCTAGTGATGATTTAATTTCCCATAGAAATGAATACAGGTTTTAGAGAAGGTTAAGGCACTTTTTAAAAATTACTAGCACAGAAATCTTGATTACTTTTTTCCTAATGAAAAAACCCCAAACAGATATTTCAAAGACACATAGAAACAAGGAAAGCTACTTTAACTGTTTGTTTCATGAGTGAAAATTAAAATTAAAATGAAAATTAAATCTAGAACCAGGAACGAAATGAACTGCTTAAGTGACCTTCATGTGAGTTGAAAGTGTATGCATCTTTTATGATCCCTCATAGCATGTAAAACATACAGCAGCCAGCAATACCAGAGTACATCCCTCTGTCAGCCCACATCATTTTTGCTGATCTCGTATCTTGGGGCTTTTTGCATTTTGTTTGATTTTGGGTTTTGGGAGGGTTTTTGGTAAGACAGGCTGTGCTACTTAAATATGTACATGTTTCTCATTCTTCCATGGCATTCTGAATAACACATAAAAATATACTGTGCATCTGATCAGAATTTTTCTTTTTCTCTCTCTCCAAAGGTCTTTTCTACAGAGCCTTTCAGTGAGAGAGGCTCTTACGAGTGATTAGGCATTTGAAATATTCATTGAAATACCAATTTCCATTTAATAAAGAGAGTACTAAGCACTAATTGACTTACAGACCAGACCGTGTCTGGAAGGCTGCAAATTTTGGATGTGAATGTGTGTGAGATGGCTTGATACCTTATTGCTGACTAGTGTCCTTAGAGGACTTCGCAGTAGTATTCTTCCCCTCTCACCAAATGCACATGCACTGGAATAACATCTCCTTCTTAACCACTGAAGAGATGCTGCCTTCCACAAGGACAGCTTTACTTGGTTTGCTCAGGGATGTAAAGGACATTATCCTAATTTTAAACTCCTTTTTTCCACTTTTGAAGAAACAGGTACCTTATCCATTGGGACACCAATGTAGGTTATAGCACAGTGTTTAATCACCAAGAAGTACGGGCTGAATACCCCTTGCACAGGATGTGAGGAAAGTACTGTGCATATAATCTCCTTTTGTACATCCACAAGAGCTAGGCTCGAGTGGATTACATCATCTCTGTGTGTAGAGTACCCAGAGGATTGCTAAAGCTGCAGGTAGCTGCTCATCAACTGCAGTTCTTCCACACATTTCTAGGAATGATAGTTCACTGTATAAAGGGTTGTTGTCTTGAGTTTTGCAGTTTCTCAGTGTTTTTCTTTACTGTAATACTTTCTCACATATTCTTCTGTAAACATGGCCATGGTTTCTTAACAACTATCTATGTTTTGCTAATTGTCTGTGTTGTTATCATTCCAGTATACTGGGTGGAGAAATATGATAGATTGATGCTTTGACCAATAAAATTGAGAGGTGGTCATTTCTACCTCCAATCCACGGTGATTTGTAAAAACATATAAATAAAGGCAGAGGGTTCTGCCCTCTCTTTTTGCCCTCTCCGTCTGCTGTCTCTGGGTGGTCTTTTATTTGGCTCTCCTTTTGGCTCCTGCAGCCTAGCCGGCCTGACCCAGTGCTACAAAGGGTTGTTCATAAAAGTCCTACATTTTCCTCTCTTTCATTTCCTAGACAATGTGGCACAGCTCTTTGTGAAGTGAATAATGCTGAAAGTTTGGATCAGGCAGTGAATCTACAGTACAGATGCTCTAAATAGACTTAGGCATAATGAGGCTTAAGTTGAGACCTCTTAACCTGATGATATTAGTCCTATGCATTTGGTAAAGCTAATGTATAGCTTCTCTGCTTCTGAGTACAGGTTGTGTTTGTGAAATTTTTCCTAAATATTGAAATGTATTGGGAGTCTGAACATAGACAGTGAGGTGCAAGTTGTTACATGTCAAGGTATTTAAGTGTCAGAAAGCAATGACATGTTCTAAACAACATCCTGTCTCTGACTAATGCTTCCACCTTTGTACAACTCTTACAGAAGATATAAATGGAAAAGTTTCAGCTTTACCCTGCATGGTAAATGTCTGGCATATTGCAGAAGCATAATCATGTGCATATATAGCAATGATGTCCAACAGAAGAGTGAATGGTACAATTATTTTTAATTATATCTAATCCTAATTCTTGTTTTCTGTATTATGTGGGGAAAAAATCCTTTTGGTTACTTACAGTTACTTTTTACTGGATTTAAGTTTCACTTAATAGCTCAGTGGTTTTTTCAGTTTTCACTTACAATTTGTGATCTTCATGAGCATTTATCTTAATCTCTTCTTCAAAACAGGTAGTTCAGGTGTTCACTCTCATACACAATATGTCTTTTGCATACTTAGTTGAGATGTATCACAACTAGGGGTTTTGGCATACAGTACAAACTTTAAATGAAACTCAGTGCGCCACCTGTGTTTAATATATCTCCTTAAACTCAACCTTCACTATCCATCCAACATGATTTCTTTTCTTTATAGATTTGACTAACCTTCTCATGCATATTTATCTGAGTAATTAGGATTTCTTATAAAACTGGTTGGCTGCTTTTTTGCCTTTTTTTTTTTTTTGATGGGGGAAGGTTCTTTAATTGTGTTTTGGTTATGATACAAATTTGTTTCAGATGCAGTTCAGTAATTTTACTGTCTAACTGAAGGTAGGACTCAAGTCATCCCTTGCTAAGGTGATCAGGTTAATTTTGAATAAGTGTTGTGTATGAAAGTTTTCTCCATGGATTATTGCTTCTGCATGGGTGGTTTTAGAGTAAGATTTACAAAAGTCTTGCAACAGGGTTGGAAAAAGCAGTGGAAAAATTTATGTTATATCATTGCTTCTTCCTGCACATAGACTTATGTGTTTAAAATGTGTTACATATAAATTATTTATTCATATTTGCTTGTAAAATAAGTGCTCTTCTTTTCTCTCCCGTAGTGTGGGTAGAGAAGTATCAGAAGTAGTGGTGAGGGACTTTCTCTCTGGGAAACACAGGAGGCAAATGTTTTCCTGCCTCCTCCGCCTGCCAGGGCAGCAGCATCTGCATGATTTCCCTGAGCTCCCTACCAGCAGCTCGGACTCCAATTTCATATTGCAGTCAACAGCCTTCCGCTCCTCAGGGAGTGCAGCCTTGGCAGTGGAGGCTGCTCGGAAAAAAGATGCACGTGTGTCTGTCCTGTCCCCAGCTGGCCCTGGGAGCCCACTGCTGACTGCCAGAGCAACAGGCAGCCAGAAGCTGCCAGCACAGCTGCCTTTTGTCCCCAGGAGACCCCCTTCTGCTGGGACTCCTCAGTGAATCTCATGCCTATACCGTTAATCAGGACACATTTTTTTCATAACCTTCTCTCTCCACCGCTTAATAATAATAATAAAAAAAAGGACTAAAATCCAACCCTGTGTGTGTGACATTGCAGATGTTGTTTGGGCTCGATGTTCAGATAACATCAGTGTTTCTGTTTTGTTTATCTTCTGCTAGGGTAGCCCATGAGGACATTAGCAGAGACAGTGCTGGAGACACAGCTCCTAAGCCTGTCACTTTCTGTGTCAGTGGAAGATGCACTGAAGGGACTTGTCAGGAGAGAGCTAGCTCTGCGAATTAGTTTGTAACAGTTGGCTGCTTCAGAAAAAGGGAATTTTCTTCATTGCCAGATCCCACCTCGTCAATATTGTATTGCTTTCACTCTCCCTGAGAAGCCAAAGTAGGCATAGTACATCTTTACCCATTTGCACAGTACATCAGAGAGTTTTAATGTCATTATACTGCCTAGAATGGAAGTTGCATTAAAAATGCTTTAGGAATTGGGTTTCCTGCATCTTTTTAATGTTATTGCACTGGAAGGAATGATTGCAATTAGTAACAGATAGTATTAGGGGGAAAGCAAGAACTAATTCTCTTCTTTCAACAGAAATAAATTAAAGGGGTCTTGTGTCTGAAAGAATTGCCACATGCAGTGGAAATAATTGCAAAAGCTTACAAAATTTAACTAGGTCTCAATTATATTTGAGTACTTGGGCTTAGTTCAACTATATTTCCTGTATGAACCCATAATTTAGATATATGTTTTGTTTGCTGTATCTGGTAGTGTCTTTTTACGTGGAGATAGAGCACATATTCAACATGTTTCACATCCGTACGAGGACAAGAGAGCAATCCGGTGTCTCCTCGGATTACTAGGTTTTGTGGCAGGAGAAATGGAGATAATGAATTTGGAGGATCTGGATTTCTTTTATAATTTGCTGTAATGGCCCCTTCCAAAACTGCTGTGCTTCATTGCAGGAGGTGGGAGGCAATGACCTCTAGAAGAAGAAAGAAAATCAAAGCTGATGATTCCCCTAGGAGATTATTCAGATTCTCTGTCTTTACTAACTAAGCATCAGTTCATGTAATCTATCTGAAATATTTCTCTCTTAAATAGTACACTAGGGACTGGAAAAATGGATGTTCATCGAATATTACTCTCTAATCCTACCACAGACTAAGGACAAAGTGGAGAAAAAAAATTCACTCTTTGTCCACCCACTTACACTTTCGAGTTTGGGGGGTTTTGTTCTTGTTGTTTTGTTTGGTTGGGGTTTTTTGCTTTTTTTGGCGTTTTGTTTTGTTGTTTGGTTAGGTTTGTTTGGTCTTTTTACTACAATGTATTTGCTTATGTTTAAATATAGAGGGCTGTTGCTGTCATGGCAAAGCTGGAAATTGTGTTGGATTCAACTTGCACTTGCGTTGTGGTTGCTTCAATGCATGCTCTTCTCCCTCAAAACAGGCAACCATATAGCATTCTTGGCTGCTTCTTGATTCCTTACAAAACTTGGTGCTGTTACCAAGACAAAGAATGTACTTGTTAGTCCTTAGAAATATGTGAAAGAAAACACATACTCATATAAATACAGCCACAACCTTAAAAATGCAGTTAAATACAATTGAGAAATACAGATAACTATTCAAATCCATATTTGTAATATTTCTTGCATAAGGAAACAAACTATTTTTGCAATTATAGGTTATGCTTATTCTAGTGTGTGGATCATCCTATGGCAGATAACTTTCAAGCCTTTCCCCTTTACAACAAAGCAAAATACTGAACAGGAACAGTGCTACTACCTTAGAGTCCAATGAATTTTTTTGCACAAAAGTCTCCTCATTTGTTGCTTCCATGTGCTGATCTAGCCGACTGTATTAGTTTTCTCTACAGATTTTTGCCTTCCAGGATTTTGGGGTTTTCCCCCAGGAAGTAAAAACTTGTATTTCTTATGGTTAGTGTTCGTCTGAAACCACCTGGTAGGCTGAGCCAGACTCGCACAACACTGACTATGTACTATCCCCAGCCTTACTGATGTTGCTGTATTCATGCTGGCTTGTGCCATGCATGGATTTCACACTGTCTAGTGATAAAAACCCTGAATGTCAGACATGTGTAGAAGGTCCCCTCCCTTATCACTTACCAGGGTTTTTGGAGAAGTGCACTGATATTTGAATTGCTGCCTTCTTCCAGGGCCGCAGACCTTTTTCTTTTCCTCAGTCTGGATGCATGTATGTGAAGAACTTTACTTAATGTCTTGAACATAATGAGAAAGAAGTTCTTCGCTGTTGTAGGCATCTGGTCCAGCCTCCTGGTAAGCAAAACAAATTTCAAAACAAGGTCAGATTGCTCAGCTAAGTTGTAAGAACCTTCAAGGAGGTACCAAAACCTTCTTGGGCAGTCTGTCCTCACGTTGATTACCCCAACAGAATATTTTACCTTTGTACATTAGGAACTGTGCTTATTGCTACTTGTGACCTCTACCTCTTGTCCTTTCACTGTACCTCTGAGCAAACTCTGACACTGTCTTTTCTATAAGTGTCTTTGTTGTGGAACACATCAGTTACCTCCCACCCTTAACCTTCTTTAGTCTGCATAACCAGTTCCCTTATCTGTTCCTCATATGTCATATGCTCCTGTACTGAGTTTTTCATGTTCTTCCTAATTAACTTCTGTGGAGCAGATTAATATGAGTATTGTATATCAGGATCCCTTGTTACTACTGATTTAGCTAACAAAACCAAATTGTCACAAAGAAATAATATTTATGTAATTAGTAATTACAGTTCAGATTCTAAAATTAAAAAAAACCCAAAAAGCCCTGGCCCTTCTGTTTTCTTAATTTTCCCCACAGTTTTGAGCTTATATCCTCTGTATTACACATAGATGTAATTGTCATGTCTGACCACCTGGCTTCAACAAGTCTATGACCATACCATTCAGTCTTGTTCTACCTATGATACTTGTGTCACCTAAATTCCCCCCAGAATCAGGCTGAATGGCTGAACCAGAAAAAAGGCTTGAGTGGTTTCTGTGGACCAGGTTCCCCTAAGGCTGCTTCTTTTGAGCACAGAATTTTGGGTATTGGCAGAGCATTCTGTATCAGTTTAGTGGTACAACTGCCATTAGGTCACAGTATTCCCTATGGGTTTCATAATGAGCCAGTGGGAGATCTGCCTAAAACAATAACCTGGTTCACCTTTGAATTACACATGCAGTCTCCCAGGGAAGTGTGTTAACTCTAATTAGAGCAGATACTGAGTGTACCGTACAGAATTCTACAAGATCTTATATACAACTTTACTCAATTGACTTTGAATTTGGACTAAGGAAATCAGGCCAAAAGTACCATCCTGAGTTTTTGTTGTGGTTTTAGTAG
>VYZT01016206.1:0-22329 GCA_013400735.1 Pomatostomus ruficeps
AAACAAACAAACAAGGATACTAAATCACTACAGTTAGCTTGTAAGCCACTGATTTATACAGCTGAACGTATGAACAATCAGCCGTATGAACAATCAGACTTTGAAGTTTTAGGTCACCTGCCCAGTGGATGACAGGAAGGTGCTGGATTAGCTTTTCTGGATCTTACTGTGCCTTTTGGTGCTGGCTCTCACAGCATCCTTATGGATGAGCTGTCCAGCTATAGGGTGAGTGGGTTTGCATCGTTCTTGGTGAAGAACTGACTGAAGGGCAGAGCTGAGAGGGTTGTAGTGAATACAATGACATCTGGCTGGGGACTGGAGATCAGCAGTGCTCCTCAGGAATCAATTCTAGGGCCAGGTTTGTCCAATATGTGTGTCAAAAGTCTAGATGCAGGAGCTGAATGGACCATTATCAAGTTTGCTCATGATGAAAAACTGGCAGGTGCTGTTGACACCCTTGAGGAACAAGAGGCCTTCCAGAGGAATCTAGATCTATTGGAGAACTGGGCTATAACCAATGGGATGAAATTTAGCAGGTGAAAATGTTGGATCCTGGACCTATGACATTAGGCACAAATATAAATGGGGAATGGCTGTGAACCAGAGAGGGATCTGGGGGTGCTGGTCAGCAGCAGCTCGATGTGAGTCAGCCATGTCAAAGGGGACAAATCCTGCCCTGGGGGGCATCAAACACAGCACCACCAGACAGCCAAAGGAGGTGATTGTCCCAGTGTTCAGCGTTGGAGCAGCCTCACCTTGAGCGTCATGTACAGGTCTGGGCCCCACGATTTGAGGAGGATTGTCAAGGTCCTTGAACATGTTCGAAGGAGGGCAAGAAGGCTGGGGAAAGGGCTGGAAGGAATGTCCTGTGAGGAGCATCTGAGGACTTTGGGTTTGTCAGGTTTGGAGAAAAGGCTGTGAGAGGCAACCTCATTGCTCTCTATGACTTCCTGAGGTGGGGGAGTGGAAAGGGAAGTGCCGAGTTCTTCTCCCTGCTATCCAGCAACAGAATTTGTGAGAAGAGTTCAAAGCCGTACCAGGGGAGGTTTAGACTGGGAGGGTGGTCAGAGACGGGACCAGGTTTCCTTGAGAGGTGCTCAATGCTCCAAACCTGTCAGGGTTTAAGAGGCTTTTGAACAATGCCCTTAACTACATGCTTTTACTGTCGTTCCACCCTGAACTGGTCAACAGCTGGACTAGATGATTTTTGTAGGTATCTTTCAACTGAAATACTGTATTTTGTATTGCATTCTATTCTATTCTATTCTATTCTATTCTATTCTATTCTATTCTATTCTATTCTATTCTATGCTAGCAAAGATTTCAAGTCTTTAATAACTGCACAGTTATTTTTGTGACAAATCCATACTTGGAAGAAAAGTATTGAATGGCCTTTTTTGCTTTTTGGCAATTAACCAACTCTGTGGCTTTCAAAAAGACATTTCACTTGTCATTTCACATCCTTCCAGACATCACAAACTGTTTCAGTGATGCATATACATTGTATGCATACATATATATGCATACAATGTATATATACACACACACACACACACACACACATATAAAAATTATGTATGATCAGTGACCAACAACCTGACACTAATAAATTCTGTCACTGGTGACCTGGCAAGCACCACTGCAAATGTGTTTTCAAAATTCATCACTCTTTTTTCCTTATTTCCACCATGAGGTTCTTTCTGTCCCTTTAGATTTATTTATTCTGAACTTCTCCAGCTCAGTGTGTCTCAGGCACTATTAAATCCTATCTCCTTGCATACTTCATTTTGTCACAGTAGCAATGCAGTAGAAAGACTGTAATTTACTTTGCTGGAATATGCTGACCACAACCTGAGCTCTGCAATTACAATTTAGTCTTTTTTGTCCCTTATGGAGATAATAAAGATCAGACTGTGGCCAATCGGCTGCTGTTGCTCTCAGGTCACAGGGAAGATCAGGAAAGCTTACCATCTTTCCACTGCTTTGCTGAGCAGGTCCATTATAGCCATTAGGGTATAAACTGCCTAGATTTCCTGGAACCATTTCTGCATCAAAGCAATTATTAGACTTGCCTCTTCAAACAAATGTTGATAACCCCTTACATAAGTTAAAGGTTAAAAGAAAGAAAGAAAAAAAGAGCAGAGGAAAACTGAACAGCTCAAGGCCTAGCAGGCTTTTGCTGGCGTTGGTTGTCCTGATTTTACACAGAAGTGAAAATTAATTTTCCAGGGATGTTTTCTCTCATGAAAGTAAATAACATTCCAGCAGCAAATGCAAGGACTGATTATGTTTAATTTTCATATAGGTCCTATGCAGTAGCAACAACTTCAACACATGCAGGAGAATGCTGGCACGTGACCCAGAAGCCCTGTGCAAACATTGTTCATGTGTTAACTCAAGCAAATATTTCCTCTGGGCTAATTTTTGAAAGTATGAAACCATTTGTCTGTCTAATTATATGAGCAAGGAAAGTAAAGAAACAATTAGAGTGTACAACAGATTTTCAGTAATCACACATGTGGCAGCACGAATTGGCATAGGAAACTGTAAGCATGAGCGTCAGCAGCAATCTGACTTTTGTCACAGTTAGAAATAGAGCTATATGAATTTTAATAGACTTCTAGGTGACTGAACTTTTAAGAAAGATATTAAGAAAAATGCTACTGGTTTCATTTCTAAAAGCCTTAAAGTATACCGTTCAATATGGTAGCTGAAACTCACAATTTCTGTAAACCCATGGTCATTTTAACACCTTTGGATATTGTGTGCTTTGAATTTGAAACTATACAGGAGCAAAATGGGAAAAATTCAAATGGGCTTCAACTGCAAAATGCAGGGCTACAACACCTATCTTTGAGTAGTTTGAAATGGGAGATATGCTTAAATCTCAAAATAGAGATTAAGTGTTGCGTTTCAGATCCAGGAGCCAATGCACAGAGTTATCCAAATAGGTTTTGCATCACTTTCTAATAATATAAAAAATCCCCCAAACTAGAACAAAACCAGAATGGTGAATTATGGCAAGGAAGCACAAGGGTCATCATTTTTTGGGCAAGGTCCAATGGCAGAAAACACATGGGGAAAAAAAAGCATGAAAATGAAAGAATTTGTAATGTGCCAATGTACCATGTTATAGCAATGAGAACATATCCATCAGATCAAACAACACTATTTGACTGTGAATGGAGACAGAACACACCTTCCTCCTGTGCTCATTTACAGACATTATCTCCTCATTCCTCCTCCAGCCTTATCTACACCAGACATATGCTATGGTGATGGTAGGCCCTTATCTGCTGGAACAATTTTACACCCTGTTCCACTGTCTGTATGGAACAGAAGGCTCAAACGCAGAAAAAACAACAATGACTTCTCTTGGAGAGGTCAGAGTTAAAAGTACCATGAAGAAATGCAAGCTCTTTACTTACACATTGTAGTTGCGATAAAGCAATGTCTAAAGTCTGGAGAATAGAAAGAAAGGAAACATGACAAAGCAAACTAAAACAAGTTAACTCAGGAACCAGAAAAACAGCAGGAAAAGCAATGTGTATCATAAAATCCAGCCTAAATTTTTATTTGCATTGTTATTATTAGGCAAGTCTCTGGAATACATAACACGATGATCCATATTAGAGGTTGGTTGTCTATAAAGGTACAACATTTTCAAGACTGTCCTCAGGAGAATTGTTTTGGTGCTTCTAACAAAATTAGCCTAAATGAAGTTGTTTCCTAGAAACATGATTATACCTGCTGAGCTATCGCATTTCTTAGCCATTGGCAATTAAGGCATGAAATACACATTAAGTCAAATCATGAGCTGATGAAACTCAGATATATTGCACTTGTTTTAATAGCACAGCATTGATTTATATCAGCTGCAAATCTGCTTCATGCTGATTTGCACACTGGCTATCATCCTGAAAGATCATGAAGTGTTTCATGAATTAGCATCTTGAAACATTTATCACATCTACTCAAAAACAAGTTAAAGGGTTCTTCTTTTTGGATGATCTGTCACATCAGAATCTATGGTGTCATCAATGGTAGACTGCAGCTTTAAATCTCTAAACTCCCTTGTAGGTGCTGAGTTTCATCTGTGTTTACTGATAGACACCAATGGCTCCATAGATGCCACTGGCTGACAGCTGAGCCTCCATGGAAATCTGGGGTCCTGACTGAACTCTAACACTCAGTGCTGCAGTGATCTGCTTCTGTAGCCTTTTTTGCATGACAGCTATGAAAGCAAATTGAACCTTTATAGCCAGCTGACACATTGCCCTCTCAATTACCTCCTCTCAAGATCTTCAACAAATGTTCATATACTGAAAAACATAAACAACTGAGTTGCCAAAGAGGTTTCATGGAAAGTATTTTAAAGACACACACTAATGCTTTCCAAATTAAAATAATTTGGAGACAAGTAAAATAAATGTGGAATATATGATGTGCATTTTGATAAAATGTTTCTAACACACAGAAAAATTTGTTTGCTTGTTTGTTTGTTTTTATTTAGAAAAGTTTAATCGTATTGAGTTCTCTCTAAAATTGATATTAAAACAAAAACAGACATCTCTATTTTGTTTTGTTCTCAGTCCTCATTTACTACCACATGACTTCCCAGGAAAATCTCTGATGTAGCCTGACTGTAACAGCTCAGTCCCTTTCTGTTTACAGGTTTCTCTGATAAGGAGTGAATGTTTGAGGGAATGATGGCCATTAACTAGGGATTAAGTGCTTGCCCAGTGACAAAGGAATATTAGAGGAGGGTATTGCTTTTTTCGTGGAAAGCATTATCTCAGTTCTTCACAACATTTAATGAAAGAAGTAGGATAAGTAATCCTCTAGGAGTATGAGGACAGGAGGTGGGTTGCAGTTCTCACTCTCCAACTTCTCACATTGAACACAGACTGTGACTGTATTTAACATGTTTTTAATTGGATAGTAATCACTTATTCATTGCACTTTAGTATTTTGCTGTAAGAACTAATTTTACTGAACTGGCAGGTGAGAGAAACCTAAATATATAAGGTTGTTTATTTAGAGATTGACTATAGTAGTGAGGTCTTGATATAGGAAAACTCTTTGAATTCATTTCTTCTCTATCAGGATAAGCACTGCATGAGCTGGCACAGTGCAGAAGTGCAGTGCTGTTTGCAGGAATTAGCAATCCTTCCAGAGAGTCTGAGGCATGTCTGATGTGTGTACGACAGTGCAGCTGCCCTGTCATTCTCCTCGCAGTTTCACTGACATCATTGCTGAGCTACAGATTGGGGATGGAGTCTTCTGCCTACCACCTCATTCACTTCTTTACTCCACTACAAAGTTTGCAGATTTTTCTGAATCGTTTCTCTGCCTCTTTTTTTTTTTTTTTTACCAGAATTGAAGAGGATGTTCCCCAACACGGACAGTCTGGCTGCTCAAAGGTACATTTTTTTCCTAGAAACACAGAACATCCCTCCTTTCAAAAAGGAAGAATTACTTCTGACTCAGCCTATGTGAGGTAAAGGAATAAAAATTACCTTTGTCCGAGTGCACTCATTGTATCTATAGACGTACTGAGATGTGTCTGCTTGTTGGATTTCCCCCAAGTGTGCCTAAACAGCTTCCTGATCAGGAGTAACACAATATAAGTTATGTTTGCAGCATTGCCAAAGGTATTGCCAGTGCTTTCATTACCTTCAGTAGCCACATCCTTAATTCACTTTTTCAAATATAATGATGGCATGATAAAAAACAGAAGGAAAAATGCTGGCAGTATAAAACAGTGGTTATGTTGTTCTGCTAAAGGATCCAAAAGGAACAAGGGACTCTTAGTGAAAACAAACAGTGAATTTCTGGAGCATTAAACACTGCTATATTATCATTTACTGATCACTGCCATCATTGCCTTGGCACCTCAACATGACCATGATGCCAATTCTTCTTTTTTTTTTTCAGTTGTAAATCATTAAGCAGTCTTTGCAGAAAAAGTTCTTGGAAATTCCTTCATAAGTCTCAGCATTGGGGGGGGGACACTGCATATATTGAAAAGTAGATCTGTGTGCTCTAGATTATGGTGTATAATAAAGAAACAAGAACCTTCAAGAGAGAGGCCTGTGAACAAGTATACACTTATTTTTCATTCAGCACTACTATTCTCTTGCCATCACGATGTTGGCTTAGTTCCTCAATCCTTAAACACCTCATTCACATGCCAAAATTCATATTATATGCTTCTGTGTGCAAAATTATGCCAGGTTATGTAAGAGGCATCACAGGCATCTGTACCTCAGAGTCAGTTTTGATTAATCAAGAAAGCAAATAAACCAAATGCATGTGCACATAATATGTAGTGAAAAAGCCTGAATTTTAAAATATTTGGGACTACTCTTATTATTGATATTCAGAATATGACAATTTTTGGATTCATAATAGGCATTAACTTCTCCTGTGGTAAGATTGTGATGAGACCTCTGGAATTCAATTTATAATGGTGATATTAGGATGAAATTCAAGCCTGTCCTACAGTTACAGTTGCTGTGGTAGAATTGGTTGTCTGGGCTGACCTAGCACAGGGAATCATTAATGCCCACGCTGGCCCAAGAACTCCAGTGAGATGAGACAATGGGCTGAAGCACTGGCCAGCTTCCCAGCAAAGCGGCTGGTCAGCAGTTACAAGAATTCTCCAAGTGGGAATTGTGCAGTTTGGGACATTTCCCCACATAACTCCTGCTGTGCACACTCCAGTTGAGATACTAACTGTACACTGAAATGTGTCCATGAATTCCCTGGGAGGAGACCCTGTCAGTCTCAGGCATCTCCCCAGGCAGCTCCTGCTACAGAACAGACCAAACTGCATGGAGATCATTTAAAACTTCAGTAGAAACTGCTCTCGCACGTGCAGAAATGATCAATAGGAGAGGCTTTTGTGCATAGCCAAGACAGAGGATGTTTTGTATGTGCTGTGGGGAAATCGGAGACAGTGGATGGTGCATGTGCTGTTGTGGTCACCCAGGACCACAGGCCAGATGGCTTGTAAGAATCCAGCAACCCAAACGTTCAGCTGAAGATGCCATAGAAAGGATGGTTTCAACAGTGACTGTTTGTCCTCTTGGAAAGATCTGACTCCCCATGTGAGCTTTAGTGAGGGCTGTGGTTTTCAACATATACTCTTCCTGTGTTTATGCACCAAGTATGAAGGCAGACAAAATGAGTCAACACCTCATTCTGGTACTTTTGATAAGAAAGAGCAGGGAGAAAGGGAGAGCAGAAAAAGAGAAAGGGAAGAAATAAAAACAAATAAAGAAACCAGCTAGTGAAGCAACTAAATATGGAATCTAGATGAATATCTATAACTCTTGTAGTGAGGTATCTCTGATGGTACAAAAGTACATATTGTTTAATTTACTAATATTTTGAGTAACTTTTGCTGTATAATAGACTTCTATGTCTTCCTCTGGTTAATAGTTATTGTCTGGTTAATAAACATAGATACTTACTATTAGTTTGCAGATAATGTTTAATCAAAATTAATTATTTTTAAAACCATGTATCTTTCAGGTCATTTGGAAAGCTGAAGGCTAAGCATAAAGCACTGCACATTTGAACAGAGTTTTCATATACTTAAATCATTCAGACACTTGAGAGACCCAACGGAAGGGAGGTACATAGTCAAGGAGTTACGGTACTTCAAAGATGTGTAAGGAATGAAAACTACAATAATACTAATCCTTCTGTTTTGGGGCCAACCTATTCTACCTTTTCTGTACAATTTGCATTTAAGCCTTTAAATATTTGTAGGGAAATCTCTGTGTGCATCACACAGAAAGATGTCTGTGCAGGTCTCCAAGCATGTATCTGGAGTAAAACACAAAAGTGTGACTGCAGCTTGTAGACAGAGCCAAGCTTGCTTTCTCCAATTAGAATTTAAGCACAATATTATATAGCTATAGCAGTGAGCAATCCCAGAGTGGGCTGCATAACCTTAGCAGGACCCTGAGTAAATTTTTGATCCTATGTGACCTCATTTGTGCAGGGCATTAGTAAATGGAATGTCAATATCTACACCTTGGTTTGCCCACCACTGCTCACAAGGCGTTTTCCCCAATGCACAATGTGTTGCTGTGATCATCAGCATGAGAGTTAGCCAAGAATTTGGAACAGGTATTTCCCACTGCATGAGAGTAAGTAACTTTACAGAGGGGAGCAGGCTTCAGCAACACTAAATCACGAGCTTTACAGTTGTGTGGTTGTAATTCCACTTATTTTTGAGTAAGAGAGCAGCTTGGATCATAACATTACTCATCAGCCTGCAGGGCAACGATCCCTACAAGCATGCCAAGGAGTTTCTGTGGACTGGGAGGGCCTGGAGCAGCCCAGGCTGACACACAGCAGAGCTGGCAGCTCCTTTCAGACTGTGCTGTGTGGGTGGAGGGGTCTTTCTGCAGCCTGAAATCATCAGTGGGTGTTACGCTGACTAACAAGAAAATACCTCATAATACATACAGAACACTCATTTAACACCCTAAATATGAGGTGGATACTGACGATGGAAATTATCAAGACTTTACTGCCAGAAACCCTGAGAAAACAATATTTAGCAATTCAAGTAAGTTCATGCCACCTTCTACTTAATGCTCAAGGGAACACCAGGGTTGGCAGTCGGTAATTACTTCTGTGCAGAAACAGTGTTTGACACACACTATTAGAGTTTTTTAAGCAAGTTAAAAGAAAGTCTGATGGTTTCATGACAAAACTGCATAAAGCATCTACCTCTGAAAGAACAAAAACGGTGTATTAAAATAACTTTGAGTTCCATATCAGTATTAGATGCAAGAAAGATTGCAATTTCAAAAGCTCAGACAGACAGACCTTACCTGTGCCAGGTCCGGTAACTGGCAGCCTTTTACAGTTTGATACATGAAAATATCACACTGCGTTCCAGCTCTCTGCCTGGGAGGTGAATGAATATCACCTCTGTCACTTCCATCTCCTTGGCAAGCAGACTCTGACTTACACGAATATTTGTGTCAGTGTTAGGGAAAAAGAGAATGAATCTGAAGTCCTTTGATAAATGTCTCCATGCGAAGGTATCACAGAAAAATGGGATGGGATTGTTCTGCTCACCTCCTCTATGGGGTATGGGGGGGGGGAGGCGGTAGAGTTCCAGAACAGAAAGAATAAAATTCTCCGTTCTGTACATGTTGAACACCTACACAAGCTTATTTTATGAGAACTCATGCAGAGAATATAGAGTTACATAAAAAGCAACAGCAAAACAGACTGTTCATATGGATAACACAACAGATTTTCCTCTGTTTTTAATGTCTGTATAGCTTATATATCTTGAACAGATGTCGTGACCTTTTTTATGCACTGCTGCCACTGCTGCTTTCTGTTTTGGCCAATAACAAGATTTAAAATGACCACTGAATTTCCTGCTGCATAGACACAGGAACTATTTTTATTACTGGAAATCTTTTGTATAATTCATGCTAATCAAATTCATTCTCATGTCTGGTAGAGGGTTTTTTACCTGAAACTGTGTGATCCTTTAGGTCTCTCAGTAGTTTGAGCCTCGTATGAGGGAAAATGTACTGCAGGGGCTTCCCATTTATCTGAGGAACACAAATATGCATGTCACAAAAACCAACAACAATTGCATCAATAATCTCAGACAGCTGAAACAGAAACAAGCAACAAACTTATTTCATCCAGGGAAATATCACAACTTCACAATTCAAAAACTCCCCCAAGTTTCAAGACATTTGTCAGACTACAAACTCCTTCTGCAAGGTAATGAATATTTGCTTCCAACACTCCAGATTAATTTCAAATATGGCTTTAATTCTGATTTTTCCAAGTGACTAAAAGGTGGTCACTCTCTTCTGGAGCTTCTGTTAACCTTAATTCTTCATTCAAGCAATGTTTAAGATAAGAATGAAATGAAACATAATTCCTGTATTTTTTATAAAATTCTTTTCTTAGACCCCTAAACAAAATATTAGTTTAATGTGTTATCATCCATTACTGCTTTAGTTTCAATAAAACCACACGGTCTAATGTACCTCTTGTCTTCAAATTCCAAAAGCCATTTGAAAGACCCAAACTTAAACTTTTAGGACTACATTCTGTATGAAAATGCACAACATTTACCTGAGCTGATCCTAGACCATGTCAAAGCTGAAAGCAATGCACCCTACAAAAGACTCTGAAGATTTCCTGTTGAAATGATCCCACTTGCCCCATGGTTTGGGCACAGGAGGGGTTGAGCTGCAGGGACTGACCCACTGCCAAGGATGATGGCGCTGAGCCAACACCAAAACGCCCCTGCAGAGTGTTGGTTCAACAGTCCCCTCCCAGCCATCACAGCCCCCTTTTCCCTGCAGCTTTGGTCTTTTTGGCAGCAAAGCTGAACCCATCACTTCTCTGCCTCTGACCTGTGAGTTCCGAGCCTGGAAGCTGCACCCAGACTGAGAGGAGGGAGCAGGACCATGCCTGCTGCAGGATGGGACCTCAGGGAGCAGCCTCAGGGAGCCAAGGGGACAATAGCGTTCAGCACGGCAGTGCAGCAGCCTGAGTGTATCAGCAGCCTGCTGCCAAGAGATTATTGCTATTATTTATATTTAAGTAGCATTTAAAGGGATTAAGCTCCCCCTGAGCCAAGCACTTCAAACCTAGTTTCTGCCCTGGAGAGTTTATGAAGTTAATGGATAGCACACATAAATGATGGGAAGAGAAACAAAGAAGTCAAGGGACTTGCTTAGCTCGATCCCACAGTGAGCAGAAGAGTTTGTACATCTGTTGTTGTAATTCAGTTTCTTATCCAGTGAATGATGTTGCATCTAGAAGACTCAAATCCTCCCATTACACAATGAGAGTAATATTGACTGTAATTGATGTCAGACATAAAGGAGACCATGGATTTGGTAGTGGACAATGCTCCAGAATAAATCAGAACACGAGATCAGGCAGACATTTGAATTTATCATGGGATTTTGCCAGAACACAGAGTCTAATTCTACCAGAAGTGTATAAAGTTCCATGAGGCTTCTATGCTTATTAATGGCTAGGGAGAGTGTTACGTTTTTATGACATTGTCAGAAATTCAGTAAGTTTTATATAACAGTAAAAGTGATGCATTTGTCACATGTAGCTTACATAAAATTGTAAAAAATCTGAAAGGATGCATCTAATTTTATTTTGAATTAAATAAAAATATGAAATATTGCAGTTTATGGAAAGTGTATGAACACATTTTAATAGATCTTTAGCTGGGTTCCATTTTGGTGGGAGCAATTCAATTTAACTGAGGAACACTGCAACTCTTAAACCTCAATTCATATTATTCTACTTGCTCTATTTCCTTTCATTTTTTTTAAGAAATAACAATCCAAGAATATTCAATGCCATATTGTACATGACTGCTGTCAAATACATCAGAAAATATAGACCGTCTCCTTCTTTAGCCTATTTCTTCCTCATTACTTTCACTTCCAGAATTTTATGAGAATAATAAATCTTTGTGATTCATTTAGGTCTGAATAAAAGCATTGAATTTTATTAGCATCTGGGGTAGTATATAATTCTTTTATTGTTGCTGGGAATCAGTGCTTAAATGGAACATGTCATTAGGCTTTTACTTTCGGGCCAGTACATTTCTGAAAGTGGCAGAATAAATAGGAAAAAATGGTGGTTGCTGTAAATAGATAATACAAAGAACAGTTACATTGTTCTTGATATTTTGATTAACCATTAATGAGCATATTTATCTGGAATTTACTAGAATATCTAAAAACCTGTTGCACACAATTTATTTTGCAATTTATCTGAAAATTTACTAGAATATTTAAAAACCTGTAGAACACAAATTATTTTGTGTTTGCAATTGCTTACATTGTCTAACTTGCACTACAGTTGGTTTCCCTTCACCTGAGCATATGCCAGGAGTCCCTTCTAGCTGACTTTTGCCCCAGTTTCCCCAGTGAAGACACAGAGGGACCCCACCGAAGCCACACAACCGTGACAGGTAAATACAAACTGCAGCAGAGGGGCCATCCTTCCCCTGCATGGCTGCACAAGTGGAGAACGTGTAAGACCCCAAGCCCAGATTTAGGTCACAGGGCAAAAGTCACTTGATCCCACTTATTTGCTGCAAACCGCAGAGATTTCTGCCATCTCTCCCTGTCATGCAGATCCTTCCTCACCTCTTTGGGAGCATTCAGTGCACTTGACTCGTAGTTCAGCACTGGCATAACATCCTCAGGAATTGTAAGCTCTGCTCATGTGTTTCTTGTTGGTCAGCTCAAAGGCCCTCCAAAAATGGAATGAATGGCAAATAATTGTGTTGAGGTTTTCTAAGACTGTTACAGAAGATCAGTTTAAAAATGCACTTTGTTTTCTGTTTATTGTCTTTACGTGTTTTGTCTGATAAAGAAACTCTATGGAAGCCTCATAAAAGGGAATACTATAAGGTAAGGAGGATAATCAAAAAGAATAAATTTCTCTAGTGCTGTATTTAAGAAAAATAAAAATTCATGAAGTGTATTTTAATACTTCAGTCCATAGTCACACCTATAACATATCAACTGGTCTTTGGATGGGATCATCAAAGTCATGGTAGTTTCTGGTTTTAAATGTTGCTGCATCTCCCCTTTCACCAGTGTTAGACAGGGCCTGATAAGGTGACTCTCAGCAGCTACACTTGGCTGTTGTCCTCTGGGATAATCCCATTTTCAAGCGAAACTTTACCTGAGGTAGGCATCCAGGAACAAGGTGGTGGACGCTCAAGGTGGTGGGTTAGGCAGTATCCAACCTAACTTCTGAATACCACAGGTACTTGCATGAGCACACAAGGCCTGTGCCAGCTGGCACCCAGAATTTCTCCAGCTGTGGTAATTCTGCCCCTTTGAACTACGACCTCCCCTCTGTGCAGAGCACAAATGTCAACTGCTGCAGAAATCCTCAAGTCAGAAAGTTCTCTCTGCTGATAGATCCCTAGTGATGGAGGTAATTTGCAAAAGATGCACGGAATAAAAACATAACAAATACAATGTTCTTGATCATTAATAAATTGCAAAGTGGATTGCATTTTCTTCTGCAATTAGGTACGTTCAGCACTTACCTTTGGTCTAGATGTGATTCTGGCATGCAGAGAGAAAAACATTTCTGAGTGACTAAGAAATGAGGCACTGCCAGCTAAATTCCTTTGTGAATTACAGTGAGGGGGTGGCTAACATTTCACTCTTTATATTAAATATTTTAACAATTACATTAAAGTTGGAAATGTCCCATTTCTCATCATATTTCCAGAGAATCTCAATCACAAAATGCTCCCCCAGCCAAGTCTCTAATAGAAAACAGTACTACAATTTAAAAAAAAATCTCCTTGCTAGTTGGAAAACAATCAAAACTAAGTAGATGGACTTCAAAAATGTGAAACAAAAGTTTGCAGGTAGCCTTCTGTATCTCTGTCACAAATGGTATTTTCTCATTTTAGCCCCAATGCTTACCTTATGACCCATTTTTTTATAATTTCTATATATTCAAGTACCCCTAAAAAGGCTTGACAGAAATTTCAAGAGAATGGTAGTGACCCATGAACAAAGAGAGGAGTGCATAATTTTTTAGGGTGTTTAGGAATAGGGGATTGCATTCAAAAGGTTTCATGCCTAGAACCCTTGCCTTCTTTTTGTGATTAGAAAACTGTTGCCTAAGTGAACTGAAAACAAATAAATTTGAAATTTTATGATTCATTTAGGCCTTAAAAAGCCCCACCTATGATGACTGGAAGTATTTAAAACTCCTCACTGAAAATCTACTCATTGCCTTTTAATATCCTCTAACTGTCCATGCCCTTGTCATGAAGTTTTACTGCCCTGCCACCTAATGCTACTGTTCTTTCCCAAACTGTTTGTAACAGTCAGTTTAGTTCAGGATATACAAATAATTTGCACAAAAAATAACAGGAAAAACCCCATTGATGTCTGGAGGTTTCAAGAAGTTGCTGGTGCACTGGCAGTGACTAAGCAAACTGCTGAGTTCAACAGGGATCAGTGGGAAAGCTACAATAGATTAGGTATTGATTAGGTTTTACCCTCCTCAGGGGAGCAGTCCAGAATCAAGACATTGGTAAATGGCTATTAAGATATTCAACTGAACTGCAATTTAATGTGATTTCAGAATACTATATAGCACCACAGAAGTTGCTATAGAAACTGATATATTTTAATATTTATAATACAGTATGTGAGCTTAATCCACTAGGTTAGAAGGAATCCATGGAAACCTGGAGGTTCAGGGTTGTCACTCCACTGCATTCTTGCTTCAAAAGCTCAGGGTTGTGCTTTATTTATTACCTTCAATTGTACAGGCCCTGTGGGATGCAATCAAGCAGTTCTGATTTCATCTAGTAAGGAAACTGATATTTCACACATGTGAAACAAAATCTTCTGGAATACACATATTGTAGTGGTCATTAAAATATTCTGATTTTTTAACCCAGAAGATCATAAAAATAGCAAATTTAGAGTCAATAAGTGTATTTGGAAATACTGATTGATCCATTACAAGCAGATTAGTGCTATTGATGAAAATTATTCCTTCTGTGGCTGGTTGAGCTCAGTAAGGGATATTAAAGGAGTTGTAATGGCTTAATTCCTGTGCTACCCAGGAAACGTCCCTCCTAACTGATTTCAGGGAATCACCTGCAGCAAAGGAGGCTCCAGTGAAAGTGGGCATGTTCAGGTGGTTCAGGATGGAGAATGACTTGTGATTTCTGTCTCCAGAGCACATTACATTTGGACACCACAGGTCCCTGGGCAGGACTGAGGTGTGGATACAGCAGACAGACAGCACAGTGCAACAAATCCAGGAACCCTTTTGTTACACATAGGGCTGAAAAAGCCTTTAGGGAGTGGTTACTTTGCCCCACCACTCTCATTTGCCTTCAACACTTTAAAACATAATACTAACGCTAAAAAATAGAGATGTTAATACTGATTTACTTGGTGCTATTGCTAAGTGTTTCACAATTCAGTGAGGAGCTAGTGAACCGTTTTTTAAATATCTCTGACACTATTTATCTTGTCACAAAGCAATTTAATTTCTGGACATGTCTGAAAATATATTCGTTTTTAAGTGATCTCAAACAAATATTCACAGAAGACACTTAACATGTACAAGCTCTGAGAAACACTTTGATAAGGTAGATGGTGTGGAGTTGGTGAGAACTGGCATTTCTCCCTTCTGCAGAGTCATGGATACTATTTTGTACTGGTGTGTGGCTGACAGTGGCTAACCTGGATGGAAGCACAAGAAGGAACTGTTGTAAAGCTTCTCCTCACACATCACCTCTTCTGCAGAGGCTTTGCATGGCATCAGACAGAATTATTTAGAACATGTTCACTCTCCAACTTACATCCCAGATCTTACAAAACCTTAAAAAATGCCTTTATCAAGATTTTAGTGCTGTATCTCTATTTCCATGTAAGCATGGGGACATCACAACAGCTTGAGGGAGAAAAAAAAAATATATTTTCTTCCTGGAAATATCCAGGAAAACAGAAACTCTTAGGCCCTTTAACCTTGCTGCTGAAAAATTTCAAACAAAGTTTTTCAACCAGTCCCAGTGTAGTGTTATTTATATGAGAGAAAAAAGCAAAGATCAGATCTCTCACTAAGACTTTGCCTTGGAACTGTTTCTCAGAACAAAAGCTCTAGAGCTCTAGAAGTTAA
The DNA here is from genome assembly GCA_013400735.1 of Pomatostomus ruficeps. Lineage (NCBI taxonomy): Eukaryota > Metazoa > Chordata > Aves > Passeriformes > Timaliidae > Pomatostomus > Pomatostomus ruficeps. The sequence goes on from VYZT01016206.1 coordinate 15,715, forward strand.
ATGCATCTTACTAATCACCTCCTTATCACACAGCTCAGGGTTAGCAGTAATCCTTTTGGACAAGCCTGATTTTCAAGAAAAATTTTCAATTTTACCTCAGAAAGCTGTAGTGGGAAAATAACACTTTTTTATATGTATGCTTATGTATTATGTAAGCTTAGAATACTGTTTCTCATGAGGATTAAAGTGCTCAGAGACACAGTGTTTTTAACTATTGCCAGTGATATTAAGAGCTGTGAAGACTCAAAACATCCTCTATCTTGCAATTAGGTTGATTCATAGAATCATAGATCTATTTGAATAGACTCTTGTAAGAATTATCTCTTTTTTCTCAATAAGAAATGGGTAGGCCCAGTACAACCTAGGGTGTGTAAATCTCAATATATTCTAGGGGTAGGAAAGGAGGGAAAAATAAATGACAGCTTGTATTGTAAGATATTTTAACACTTACTTCATAAAATCTACACCCTTGCTTCATAAAACCTACATTTGATTGCCAAATGTCAGTGAAAATGCTCACCAGCTTCAAAGATTTGAAGGATGCATGACAGTGGGATATTCCTGTTTTGTATTTATATGAGGAATTAATGTGAGCAATAAAAGCTATTAAGCTGTAATAGATAAAAGCTACGAAGGGTCCATGCAATACCTTCTCTCAGAGTCACAGAATTGTTAAGGTTGGAAAAGACCTCTAAGGTGATCAAGTCCAGCTGTCAGCCCAGTTGCACCACCGTGTTCACCACAAACCATGTCCTCAAGTGCCCTATCCACATGTTTTTTGAACACTTCCAGGGTTGGTGACTCAACCATTTCCCTGGGCAGCCTGTTCCAATGCTTGACCACCCTTCCCATGAAGACATTTTCCCTAATATCTAATCTTAACCTCTCCTGGCACAATTTGAGGCTATTTCTTCTTTACTTAAGGAAATGCACTCATTGCATTCATTGGACGTCATGTAAAAATGTAATCTAAATCAAACATAAGAATATATCAGGATATAATCTAAANAATATCTAATCTTAACCTCTCCTGGCACAATTTGAGGCTATTTCTTCTTTACTTAAGGAAATGCACTCATTGCATTCATTGGACGTCATGTAAAAATGTAATCTAAATCAAACATAAGAATATATCAGGATATAATCTAAACCAATAAGTAAAAATTACAACTGACACAAGCAACAGAAGACCTTAGAGATCTGAAATAGAGTTTGTTCATAAAAAGTGGTAATGGGATGGTACACTAAGGTAAATTAGATTTCAAAGTTGTCAAGCTTGAAAAGCAGACTGTGGTATTTTTCCTTCTCTCTCTAATAAATGAAATATTCTAATTATTAGATTGATAATGTCTTGCTGATTTATTCAATAATTAATCACAGGCTGTTGGGATTATACTCACCAACTGCAAGTGGAAAAAATTGTCAACAGGATAAAGCAATTCTTTTCCTTCAACTACTAAAAGAAGGAACCTGAATTTGGATGGGATAAAGCTGGTAAGGGAAAATGAGGCTAATTGTTTTCTTTTTTTCTTTTTTCGCCCCGATAGGAATACTTACGGTATAGATATTTTTAGTTATATTTCAAAAGACAACCTTCAAAATTAATACTGAATTGTAGGGGAAGGTTAATCTAATTTCATCATCAAATGTTTATGTACTGTACTTCAACTGTACTTCAGCTGAATGTAGCTGGATTTTGAGTAATCCTGTAGCCCCTATGGAAATCATTGGACAGTATGATTAAATCATCAATCATTGATAAAACTCAAGGCACATCTTACTTGACAGCTTACTTGATCTTGGTGCTGACTTAGTGGACGAGAGTGTGGCAACTTCTCTGGCAGCCTTCTGTCAAGGATGCGTCCGTTCTCCAGACGAGGCTCTCTGGGCTTGTCAAACCAATCTGTTTCCTCCCGACGGAGATGATAGGCTTTGAAAACCAAGGACAGGTCAAATGCTCTGCTCCAGTGCTGGGCAAAGGGCAAGAATGGGCATTGTGCATAGCAAACATGCAGAGTGGTTACTAACTGGCCATGCAGCTAAAGCACAGTTAGAGGTGAGACTTGAGACATTGAACTTGAGCATTATTTAGCTGTGAGACAGCAAAAGGAGAAGATTCTGTTTATGTCAAAACCATGGATATTAAATACAGACGAAATCTACCAAGTGCTAACTCCACTTCTTCCTTCTGGCAGCCAAGAAATACACTGCAAATTTCACATATCTCTAAAATGTTTGTCAAAAAAAAAATTAGTCAAATTAGTTACTTTGCAGCAGACTAAGAAAAAAATCCCAAACAAACTAAGAAAATCCAGATCAAAATCCCAAATAACCAACCCTCAAAATGCAAACTCCACTAATTCTCAGTTTTCTGAACTGAATATTGTACAAAATATTTTGGAAATAATCTAGAACTACATATAAGAAAATTATGATCTCTTTATGAAATTGATATCAACCCAAATCAAAGAAGATACGAAACCAATCTACGTAACTGAAATTCTAAGCAGAAATATTGCAAATGTTCTCATTTTGAATTCCATCCCCCGATCTTGCAGTATGAGCCTTTGTGTATGGATTGTTAATGTTCTTTCTGCAAAAATTCTACAAGACTAATATTGTGTTTGTAACAGTTTTGAATCTGTATCAAAAATGTTGTGTTAGGCATCTGCTGGGGATCAAATAACGCCACTGAAATCAGTTTTGCAAATACATATATTTATGCTTACTGACATAGGTGCCACTCCATTGGGACCAGAATCACGCCTATTTTCTACTATGTTGCCAATCAGTGTAAACCAAAGCACTGTGCAGGTAATGCAATGTAGAATGTAAGGCAAGTTTGAATTTTATGCTTTATTAAACAAGATCAATTTGGAAGTCAAAGGAAGACAATATTTGTTTCAGCAAAACCACAAGGAATTGCAAATGTTAAATAAGGTCAGTTTTTGCTATAGTAAGTAACAAGAGTGAATGCATGACACAGAAAAGAATTTAAAAGGAAAAATGGTAGTGGGCATAATCTTTCCTATTTACTTGTGAAAGTAAATATTATTTATTTGGTTTAAGAAATAATTTGAAAAAAATGATAATGGGAAAAAAGGAAGTTGAGTTTTTTCATTAATATTTTCTTGAAATTTTCCAAAAAGAGGAATAATATATATGCATGAGTTTTTGAAAATAATACTTTGTATATGGTAAACCCAAAATTCTATATTATATTAAGCCTTGAAAAAATTATTAATCTTGATTCAGCTATTATGCAGTCTTTTCCTTCATAACTGCACAAACTTAATCTAACATGAAATGGTTTATTAATAATATTTAGATGAGCATATATGAATTACCAGAAACATTATTAGAGGTTGATGCTTATCTGGCTACTGACTAGATATTGATTAACTGCTATCAATAAACCATTATGATCTACCATGCATATCCTTCACACTTTACACATTTATGACAGCTGACCAGTGCCTGCACAAAGCAGACTCATTCATAACTCATCCTGACTTCAAAACTTCTTTCTGAAGCTTGTCTGATTAATCTAATGCACATTCCTGACCCCAGATGCCAATGCTGGCTCTCGCAATCTGTCATCAGCTGAGCAGATGAAAGAATGATTTTTTTTTCCTCCTTCCTCAACTGAAACAACTTTCCCTGGATTGCTTCTCTTGAAAATGTAGAATTCCACACTGCAGTTCAGATCACCCTACTTTTTTAATCAAACTGTGATGACTGTGTGCATTTTATTGAAATTTAAGAAGCTATAAATGTATGTTTATATAGACACACACACACCACACTCACATGTACATACACACTCCATTGGATTTGGCTTGGAAAAATCCCAGCTGGAATCCTGAGAACAACCAAGATGAACCATTGACAGTCTTAGAGAAGTCATCCTTTTATTCTAAGACTAAGAATGCAGCCAGATGGTTCCACCCAAACAGATCAACCAGGTGACATTGAACTCCAGGCCGTGGGGTCCAAGAAACTCAATCAGAGAAGTAACAGTGATCACTCTAAATCCCAAAATGAAAAATTACAAGGAATCAGCTGTGTTGGTCTTGATGTCTTGATATCTCAGTTTTAAACTTCTAAACTCTGTTGAAGAATTGCTGAATTAGTATATAAAATAAAAAATACTTGAGGTGACAAAAAGTACAGTTCATATCTTCTGAATAGCAAGGACTGTTTATATTCATAAAATTGAATAGCTTCAGCAGTCTTGAAAATCAGTATCTTCAGCACACTTAATAGTGTTTGGAAACTGGCAGCAGTGGGGTTGACACAGATCTATTTGCTGAATCAGTTTTCATGATACTGGGAACCCTGAGGAAATTCAAGGTGTTTCAGGAGCTCAAAATGCTGTTTCTTTTCAATGGGCAGCTCTGGACGTTGTACTCTTTCAACACTAAAGCTATTTTTTCAACCTGTTTGAAGTTTGGAATCCCAGTGTAAGCACTACTTATGTATTGAAGCATGGTTTTAAGATTTGTTACAGTATGTACTTAGTGAAAAACAGAAGGTGTGGACTCAAAGCCCTATTTACAGTCTCTTTTAGTATTTGTTATGGGATGTCACTTATAAAAAATGAACAGAAAGTCAAGCATGTCTCTGAGTTTGAATCAAAGAAAAACAATTTAAAATTTAATATTTTAATTTTTAGAAGTCTTTTAAGATGATAAATCAAGCTGTTACACAAGAAGAATTTTCCTAAGACAGTGCTAAAGACTGATTTCTTTTAATGAAATCTCATCAAGATCATGCAGCAGTTGCTTAAAATAAAGAGAAGCTGCAAAGCAAATAGAGTTAAAAAGTTGGATGAAACATGCCAGAATAGCTGTCCACTGTCAGAGCACTACAGAGAAGAGTGCTGTCCTGAAAAAACAAGGCCATAAATTTCTCTGGAAATGTAATTGCTTCTTTGAACATTTTTTATCTTACATCCAAATTACAGTAATTATTTTCAATACAGATTACTTGCTATTAGACAGCATATTTGAAAATAATATCATAAAGTGTTTTGGTTTCCCAAGAAGTAAGCTATATGTGAAGACAAAAGTTTGGTAGAAATTAGAAAAAGACTGCGAAAGGGGAAGCCCTGAGTGACATATCAATCTAACACAGAATATGTGAATTGAGTTAGAATACTACTGAAAGGGTCTAACTAATCCGAGACTAATTTAAAACCGAAATGTGTTCAACTTGAAGTGTTATGTGTATGTCTTGTACAAATCTATATGAGAAACACAATGTACTGTAGGGCAGATATATCATTCCCTATGACCTGTCCATGTGAGATAGAATAGCACCAAAATGCATTTTTTGGTCCAGGCTGGTTATCCTTAGTTTTCAGGAGAAAAAGTCCTGTATCTTTCACAATGTGACTCTAGAATGACCTGTAAAGTCACAAGCTGAGAGGAGACAAGATAGCATCTGCTTATTGAGGAAGAATGATATGAGCTGCAACTTGGGGAGTTCCTCTCAACTGCTTTCAGATTTAATTATAGGACTCTGTGTGCTAAGAATTGAAGGACAATGAAAACAGTTAAACTTCTGGTAAATACCAAAAAAGCTGATGACCCTGAGTCTCTCCTGAAACACAGAGTTCATAGGGAGGTTATAAATATCTAAGAATATGAAGAGAAACTTACAGAACAAAGTCCTTAGTATGAAATATGGGAAAGGCAAATAGATCAATTTTTCTAATGCTCATGAAAGATTCAGCATGTGTAAAAAACCAATAATGCAATAATGAATGGAGGTTAGTAGAAATGTGCAAAATAAACCATACTACTTCATAATCATGCAAATGTGTCTTTTGAGACAATCATTGCCATTTACAGACAATAGAGCGCATGCAAAGTCTCTTTTATTGTGCAGTAAATACACATAAGAAAAAGTTAAGGGACCGCATACAATTTCGAACATATTCATTTCATTTGCTTTCAAACTGTCTTTATGATTTTTAAACAATTTAGAATATATTAAGTCTGAACTGACTCAAACAAAACTGATACATAATTTGCAATTATTAAGTACTCAACATCAGCTTTAACATTCTGCTGTACTTATTCAGAAGCAGCATTTTTAATTGCACTATTTATAATACATCAGAAAGGTTCCTTTCATGAACTTGGGTGAGATAAACTCTTGTGCTTATTTGGCAGACGTGTATGGGGTGCATATAAAACCAGCTACACTGCATAACCCATCATCAGAAATAAAATATTTTATGCAAGTTTATTGAAGGATGAGATTGTCTTGCACCATCCAAATGACAAATTATCTTACATAATCACAATTCTGAATGCACAGAAGTCCACATGACAGGATGCTTTCAACAAATCATATGTAGAATGTTATTTTGCTATCACGTTAAGCTCTATATGGTTCTAACATATAATATGTACTTAATGAACAGACTATTTCTATATAAACACAGATCTAAATTGGTGCATCGGGAGATGGAATTATCATTTTTTTGAGTTCTATAATGAAATTTCATGCACATAAAATTACTGGAGTTTTTTAGAGATTTGGGAGATTATTTCCAAATCCCAACAAAAACTATTGCAAATAAGTTCAATGATTCACAGTCACTGG